>JAAAKG020139148.1:0-12442 GCA_010014905.2 Druon quercuslanigerum
TCCCTACCGAGTGAGTCACGCCTACCCCGAAAGGGAAACGGCTTAATGGTGTAATAATAATAATAATAATAATATTAGAAGAAAAATCACATTAATAAATTTCACATTTTTCTTATTTTTAAACTTTAAAGATCAAAATTTAATACAAAAACAAATTAATTTAATACATTTATGTGACAAATATGTTCAGAAAACGCGGTAAATGGATCCTTATAGGAAATTCGAATAAAATTCAAATAGTCGAATTTAACTCTACCTCATATTTTGTTAAAGAAAAAAATATATAAATTTTAAAGAATTGCAAGTACATATCTGGAAAAAAATTTGAAAATATTCATATTGAATTTACTGGAATTTTCTCGCTACAAGGAAAATTCTGTAAAATCCATAACAATATTTTTGATAATACACCGAGCTATTTTCTGAAGAAAGAGTTATTAATTTAAAAAGTTAACGCCTTAACGTTACCGTTAATTTTTAAAATAAGTAACGCGTTCCCATTATTGTGCCTAAGAAAATAAATAGAATGATAATAAAAATAAATATTTATATTAATAAATAATAATAAATAAATGACCAAAATTTAAAAAATGTAACGTTCCAATGCTGCTAAAAATGAATAAAAATTTAGATTATTGATTTTACTTGATTATCTCGAAGAGGTTGAGGATATTTGTGCTGTAGTGCGGCTTTGACGAGGTAAGTAATCGCTTCGACTCCCCATTCCCTCATTCGAATATGAGGATGCTGACAAACTTCCAGCAAATGATTTGTCAAAGGCCTCCACAAAACTTCTACACGAGGCAAGTTCACAAGTCCAGTTTCCAAAAGTTTAGCCACAGCGAATAAGGATGGTTCCTAAAATAGTATTTGAAATATTATAGCATAAAACTTAAAGACCGAGGTAAATGAGGAAGATTTTTCACGAAAATAGGGAAATATTTTCTTTTAAATCAAATTATTGTGAATATATTAAATATACGTTGAAACGCTTCATGTTCCTTACTTTTTAAATAAAAATATTGCATTTTTAACAAGATAGATGAACCAATTAATTAAATGTTCAACGAAAACGAATTATTTTCTACTGAAAAATACGAATTTTCAACAAAATATATGAATTGTTTACCAAATAGTTTAACTTTCAATAAAACAGATTCATTTTCAACAAAAAATTTAATTTTCAACCAAATTGATGTATTTTTAGAGATTTCAAAATATTTCCAAGAATTCAAAGATTTAGAAATATTTCAAAGATTTTTTACATATTTCATTTATTTAACGATTTTGAGTTTCACAAAGATTTAAATAATTTTACAAAGATTTCACAAAGATTTAAAACATTTCAATGTTCAAAATATTTCAAAGATTTTTTAAACATTTCAAATATATTAAAGTTTCAAAATACTTCAAAGATTTCGCAATGATTTTAAAGATTACAAAAACTTTAAAAATTTCCAAACATTTGGTAACTATTTCAAATGATTTCAAAGATTTCACAAAATTCAAATTATTTCACAAAGATTTAAAAAATATTTCCAATATTTTAAAGATTATAAAAATATTTTAAATACATTAAAGTTTCCAAATATTTTAAAGATTTCGGAATGATTTTAAATAAAAAGATTTTAAAATGTCTACAAGATTTTATGAATATTTCAAATGATTTAAAATATTTTAAAGATTGCAAAATATTTCAAGACTTCAAAATTATTTCAAATATATTAAAGTTCCAAAATATTTCAAAAGTTTTTAAAAATTTGGTAACTATTTCAAAGATTTCACAAAGTTTTTACAAGTATTTAAAATATTTATAAATATTTTAAGGATTTTAAATTATTTGAACGATTTGGAAAATATTTTACAAAGATGTTGAAGATTTAAAAAAGATGTCAATAATTACAAAAAATGCAAAGAATTTAAACATTTTAAAAGATATCCAAAAATTCAAAATATTTTTAAAGATTGCACAACTACCATTTGAAAATTTTTTGCAAAGATTTAAGCGATCTCACAAAGATTTCCACAAATAATCCAAAGATTTTTATAAATATTCCAAAGATTTTTAAATATTTCAAATATTTCAAATTTCAAAAAAATACAAAGATTTCAAATATAGCACAAAGACTTAAATGATTACGCAAAAAAATTAAAGATTTGACAAAGATTCAAAGCACTCTAAAATATTTAAATGATTCGGAAAATATTTTAAACGTTTTTAAAGATTTCTCAAAGATTCAACGAATTTCACAACGATTTGACAAATATTCCAAAGATTTTTAAATAATTCAAATATTTCAAATATTTCAATGTTTCAAAATATTTTCAACATTTTTCAATAATTTTAAGGATTTCAAATTCCAAAAATTTCAAAAGATGTCCAAAATTTTGAGATATTTAGAAAATATTTAAAACTAGTCAAAAAATGTCACAAAAATGTCAACGATTTCACGAAGGTTTCATAGATTACAAAATATTTCCAAGAATTCAATGATTTCGAAATATTTTGAACTTTCAAAATATTTCAAAGATTTTTAAAACATTCCAAATATATTAAAGTTTCCAAATATTTCCAAGATTTCGCAATTATTTCAAATGTTTCAACCGATTTAAAATATTTAAATGATTTCACAAACATTTCACAAATATTTTAAATATTTCAAAGGGTCTAAATATTTTAAAAATATTTCAAATATTTCGCAATGATTTTAAAGATTCCAAAAGATTTTTTTTAATTTGGTAACTATTTCAAACGATTTCAAAGATTTCACAAAGATCTCACAAATAATTCAAATATTTCAAAGATTTAAAAAATATTTCGAAATATTTCAAATATATTCAAGTTTAAACATGTTTAAAAGATTTCGCAATAATTTTAAAAATTGCACAAGATTTCAAAACTTTTCAAAGATTTGGTGAATATTTCAAACAATTTTCAAGATTTCATAAAATTTTAATTATTTCACAAAAATTTCAAAAATATTTCAAATGTTTCACAGATTATAAAAATATATCAAATATATTAAAGTTTCAAAATATTTCAAAGATTTCGCAATGATTATAAAGATTGCAAAAGATTTTTAAAAAATTTTAACGATTTAAAATATTTAAATGATTGCACAAAAATGTTATAAATATTTCAAATATTTCAAAATATCAAAAGATTTCAAATATTGCAACAAATTCCAAAGATTTCAGAAATATTTCAAATATATTAAAGTTTTAAAATATTTCAAAGATTTCGCAATGATTATAAAGATTCCAAAAAATTTCAAAATTTTTTAACGATTTAAAATATTTAAATGATTGCACAAAAATTTCATAAATATTTCAAATATTTCAAAATATCAAAATATGTTAAAGATTTCAAAATCTTTCAAAGATTTAAAAAATAATTCTAATATATTAAAGTTCCAAAATATTTCCAAGATTTCGCAACGATTATAAAGATTCCAAAAAATTTCAAAAATTTTTAAAATTTTTGTAATCATTTCAAATATTTCAAAGTTTCAAAAGATTTCAAAAATAGTTCAAACATATTGAAGTGTAGAAATATTTTAAATATTTCGAAAAATTTCAAAGATTTCAAGAATATTTTAAATATATTCACGTTTAAAAACATTTGAAAGATTTCGCAATGATTTCGAATTTTTTTTTTAATTTGGTGAATATTTCAAACGAGTTCAAAGATTTCACAAAGATTTTACAAATATTTCAAACATTTCGAAGTTTCAAAATATTTCAAAAATTTAGTAATAATTTTAAAGATGCCACAAGATTTTTAAGACTTCTAAAGACCTAAGACAGATTCCAAAGATTTGAAAATGGTTTTAAAGATTCGAAAAGATTTAAAATATTTCAAAAGATATTGAAAATTTGAAAAGATTGTAAAGATTTTTCGAAGGCTTGTAAACGAGAATTTCAAGAAAATGTTGTAGTACCATACCCTGTTAGAATAAGCTAATTCCATAGCTTCATGACTAAGTTTGCAGAGAGCGTCGATCAAATGATGAAGTGCGACATCGTCAAGATGTTGGCTGCTTTCGAATAATCTACTAAGCATAGCACTAAGAACTGGTAAATCTGCCATGACAGCAGTGGTCAACATTGCATTCGAATCGGCAGCAGTTTTTCCTGCCTTCAAAGATCCTCCCGTTGATGGTTTCAGTCCCAAAATCCAAGCTAGATGTTGAAGAGTAGTTAAAACCAAATGCCAAGCACTTCCCAAAATGCTGCCATGACAGTGCGCCAATAAAAGAAGAGCTCGCATGCACTGCAGATTTTTCACGGTCAACATCACTGGTCCTTGCTGAGCACCTGAAAATTGCAAATTTATATTACACTCCCGATCTGCTGAAATTAATTATAACAGGGTTGTTACAGAAGTCAGGTTTCAAAATTCCATGACTTTTCCAGGTTCTCTAGTCTACTTTCGACAAAAATCCAGATCAATTTTTTCAAAAATCCAATCAATTTGATTAAATTTCAACAAAATATAACAAAATACGATCTTAATTTTTTATACTTTTTTTATAGAAAGTTAAGAATTTCTACAAATAATTATAAATAATTACCCCATTGCATAATATTGTATGAAAGTATATTTCTGCAAAAATTGAATGCATTCTTTCATATTCAGGATGGTCAATCAAATTTTCAAAAAATTGTAGACTATATTCCGGTTTTCTAGGATAAAACTTAAATTTTTCCCGGTTGAATTTTATGTATTTATAATAATTATTACTCAATGCCAATTGCTTTATCATACAAACTTTGAAAATAATTAACTACAAGGTAAAATTTTGAATGTTTTAGAAAATTATCGACTCTTAAACCCGAAAAAATAAATTTTCATAAAAAAGGTTAATTTTTAAACCAAGAAAGATAACTTTTCAACGGAATAGTTAACTTTTAAAATTAAAAAAATAATTTTTTAACTAAAGAGTTGTATTTACAACAAATTAGTTAGAAATTCATACAAAAGAGATGGATTTTTAAACAAAAAAGTTTAATTTTTTACCAAATAGTTGAATTTTATACCTATGAAGACGAATCTTCAAACAAATGATAACAGCTGAATATTTAAAAAAGAAAGATAAATTTTCAACCAAAAAAGATTACTTTCCTACCAAAGGATGAATTTCCTATTAAAAAAATTAATTTGTAACAAAACGGTTGAATTTTCGGCAAAAAAAAGATTACATAAAAAACTAATTTTTCAGTTAAAAAGAATTAACTTTCAACCATGAGAGATCTATTTTCAACTAAAAAATACTTTTTGCACGAAAAGATGAATTTTAAATCCAAATTGACGGATTTTCTAACAAAAAAGGTGGATTTTTTTATTTAAAAAGACGAGTTTCTAATAAAACAGTTGGATTTCTACAAAATAATGAAATTTTCCACCTAATAGTAGAAGTTTCAAGAAAAAGGGACGAATTTTTAACAAAACAGTTAAATTTTCAACCCAAAAAGATGAATTTTTAAGAAAATAGTTGAATTTTAAACCAAATAATTAAATTTTAAAATAAACAGTAGAATTTTTAACTAAAAGAGATGAATTCTGAACCCAATGTATATAGCTCATCTTAAATGAAAAGAATAAACATTCAAAAAAAAAAGGTGACATTTTAATAATATAATCGGAAGAATGTTTAACAAAAGAGTTGAATTTTCCAACAACAACAAAATTAGTTTTTATGAAAACAGTTGAATTCTTAAAAAATAATGAAATTTTCCACTTAATAGTAGAATTTTTCACCAAAAGATATAAATTCTAAACCCAAAATGTAATAGGAGACTTTTCAATGAAAAAGAAATTACTTTGACCAAAAAAATAAACCATGTTTTAACCAAAATATGAATTTTAAATTTAAAAAAAAGTATTGGAAATCGTCGTGAAATCTAGAAAGTTCTGTGAAATCTTATCGAATTTTTTGCAATCTTTATAAAATCTTCAAAACCTTTGGGAAATCTTTCTTCAATCTTGGTTTGTGAAAACTTTTCTGTTCATTTGGAATCATTGAAATCTTTTAAAAACTTCTAAATTTTTTGAGACCTCTTGAAATTGTTTATATTATATATTTTAAATATATATGTTAAAAAAAATTTTTAATTCTAGAAATCTTTATGAATTCTTTGAAATAATTATGAAATTTTTCCTACATCTTTTGTATTTATTTAAAATAACTGAAAAATTTGAAACTTTTGTTAAATATTTTGAAATTTAAAAAAAATGTAAACTTATTTAAAATCTTGGAAATGTTTTGTATTTTGGCGTGCGGTGCCCTTTTTGGAATCTTTCAAATTCTTGAAATCTTTTAAAATCCTATGGATTCTTTTACATACTTGTAAATCTTTTATATTCGATTGAAATAATTAACATATTGTAAATCTTTGTGAAATCTTTTGAAATACTCTAAAAATTTTGAAATTATTTAAAATCATTTAAAAAATTTTTAATCTTTGAAATTCTTGTATTCATTTAACATCTCTATGAAATTTTTATGAAACCTTCTAAGAAAATTTGAAATCACTGAAAATCTTTGAAATGTTGTGAAATTTTAGAAATCTGATTTACAATATCCATTTTGAACTGCTTGAAATCCATGAAATATTCTGAATGTTTTAAGATCTTTGTGAAATGTTTGAAATATATGTAAAATCTTTAAAATCTTTTAAATTCTTTAATACGTTTTGAAATCTTTTAAATCAAGTGCACTGTATCCTCTTTGAAATCTTGTAATTGGAAATCTTCATGACATTTTAATAAAATCTTTTAAATATTTGTGAAATCTTTTAAAATTTCGGTAAAATCTTTGAAATCCTTGAAATCTTTGTGAAATGTTTTAAAATATTTTAAAATCTTTTAAATATATGTGAAATTTTACTTTAATCTTTGTTTGTGAAATCTTTTGTGTTCGTTTAAAACCATTGGAATTTTTTGAAATCTCTAATTTATTCACACGTTTTGAAAATTGTTTAAAATTTTTGATATCTGGTGTAATATACCCTGTTTGAAATCTTAGAAATCTCTTGAAATCCTTATTGATTCTTTGACGTATTTGTGGAATCTTTTATATTAGTTTGAAAACATTAAAAATCTTTGAAATGTTGTGAAATTTTAGAAATCTGATTTACAATATCCATTTTGAACTGCTTGAAATCCATGAAATATTGTGAATGTTTTATAATCTTTGTGAAATGTTTGAAATCTATGTAAAATCTTTGAAATCTTTGATATTCTTTAAAACGTTTTGAAATCCTTAAAATCAGGTGTTCTGCATCCTTTTTGAAATCTTGTAATTGGAAATCTTCATGAAATTTTAATAAAATCTTTTTAATATTTGTGAAATCTTCTAAAATTTCAGTAAAGTTTTTGAAATCCTTGAAATCTTTGTGAAATGTTTTAAAATATTTTAAAATCTTTTAAATATATGTGAAATCTTACTTTAATCTTTGTTTGTGAAATCTTTTGTGCTCGTTTAAAACCATTGGAATTTTTGGAAGTCCTAATGGATTCTTTAACATATTTTTGAAATCTTTTATATTCGTTTGAAGTAATTAAAATATTGTAAATATTTTGAAATATTCTAAAAATTGTGAAATTATTTCAAATCTTTTAATTTTTTTGAAATCTTTGAAATTTGGTGTTAACCTTTTCGAAATATTTGAAGTTCTTGTATTATTTTGACATGTCAATGAAATTTTCATGAAATCTTTGAAATATTAGTGAAATCTGTTTTATTCATTTGAAATTTTTAAGATATTTCAAATCTTTGTGAAATATTTTGAAATCTTCTAAGAAAACTACAATCTGGTGTACTATATCCTTTTTAAAATCTTTAAAATCAATAAAATAATCTGAATGTTTTAAAATTCATGAAATATTCTTAATGTTTTAAAACCTTCGTGAAATGTTCGAAATCTATGTCAAACCTTTGAAATCTTTTTAATTCATTAAAACGTTTTGAATTCCTTAAAATCCCGTGTACTGTATCCTTTTTGAAATCATGTAATTTGAAATCTTCTTAACATTTTTATAAAATCTTTTAAATATTTGTGAAACCTTTTAAAATTTCGGTAAAATCTTTGAAATCCTTAAAATCTTTATGAAATCTTTTAAATATATGCGAAATCTTACTTCAATCTTTGTTTGTGAAATCTTTTATATTTGTTTGAAATCATTGAAATATTGAACATCTTTTATATTCGTTTAAAAAATTGAAATATTGGAAATCTTTTGAAATATTCTAAAAATTGTGTCATTATTTAAAATCTTTTAATTTTTTTGAAATCTTTCAAATTTGGTGTTACGCTTTTCGAAATATTTAAAGTTCTTGTATTCTTTTGACATCTCTATGAAATTTTTATGAAATCTTTAAAATATTTGTGAAATCTTTCTGAAATATGTTTTATTCATTTGAAATTATTAAAATATTTAAAATCTTTGTGAAATCCTTTGAAATCTTCTAAGAAAATTTAAAATCTGATTTACTATATCCTTTTTAAAATCTTTGAAATCAATTAAATAATCTGAATGTTTTTAAATCTTTGTGAAATGGTCCAAATCTATGTAAAATCTTGGAAATCTTTAAAATTCTTTAAATCGCTATGAAATCTTTAAAATCATGTGCACTGTATCCTTTTTGAAATCTTGTAATTGGAACTCTTCATGAAATTTTTATAAAATCTTTTAAATATTTTTGTGAAATCTTTCTTTAATCTTCGTTTGTGCAAAATTTTGTGTTCGTTTAAAACCATTGCAAATTTTTGAACTTTTAAATCTATTGCAACCTTTTAAAATTGTTATAAATCTTTGAAAATTGATGTAATATACTGTGTTCAAAATCTATGAAATCCTTGAAAAAATCTCAAATACTTATGTATTCTTTTAAATATTTATGAAATCTTTCTGATGTTTTTTATTCATTTAAAACCAATAAAATATTTAAAATCTTTGAAATTTTTGATATCTTTAGATTTATTTCGTAATCAAATTCAAGGTTCTCGTAAGAAATTCAAGAAGAATTCCAGGATTTCAAAGTCGCTGCACACCCTTTCACAGATTTTTCAACAGATTTATAGATCTTCCAGGTCTTTTAGTAGCCCTGAATAATATTATTATAATAATCCTATTATGAAAACATTTCATACCGATTGGAAGTGATGCTGTGGGCAAAGGAGTTCCAACCGCAACGACCTGTTGTCGATAATCCGATTCTCCCAGAGCCGCAGGATTATATTGCATTGATTCCTGAGGACGTGCGCTCGCAATTCCTTGCGGCGCATTGTACAATACTGTCAGGGCGTAATGTGGAGGTAAGGAGGCTTTGCAAATCGCTGTTATGAAAGCGTCACGGGGAGTGTGTAAATCGAGCAAACCACACAATGAAGCGAAGGTTTGAATTTCCTTGAGGACATTTTCCGTCGCTGATTCATCAGTGCTAAAATGAGGATAAAATAATAATATAATAAATATATATTATATATATTATCAGGGTAACAATTCAGCACACGATTTCGAATCCCGGTCATTTCCCGCTTTTTCCCAGTCGAATTTTTCAATTTTCTCGATCAACTAATGGTAAGATTATATTCATATTTTCCAAAAAATTCAAACATTTCTTTTAATTTATGACATTTATGCCAAACACTCTTGAACAAAAACAAAGAGCAAAACATTTCAAAATAAATGAATTTTGAAACAAATATTTCAATTTTCCACTAAAAAATATCAGTTTAAAAAAATTAATTTTCAACAAAATAGTTCAACTTTCAACCAAACTGATGAATTTTCAAATAAAATTATGAATCTTCAACTGCAATAAATAAATTTGAAACCAAAAATATGCTTTTTCGACTAAAATTTATAATATTTAACTGGAACATTTATATCTCCACCCAAAATATGACTTTTTTTAAGAAGAAGATTAATTTTCTATCATAAATTCAATTTTTCAACAAAATACATGAATTTTAAGCAAAATGGTTGAATTTTGAAATAAAAAAATAATAATTTCCAACCGAAAATAAAATAGTAACATTTGTAGTCATAAAAATTAATTTTTAACCAAACATAAGAGTTTTTAATTAAAACAATGAATATTCAACTGAAATAGTTGAATCTTAAAACAAACAAAAATTAATTTTTGAAAAAAAGGTTAATCCAAAACTTAAATAATTACATTTTAAGATAAAAAATAAATGTTCAATCAAATAATTTCTTTTGTAACTAAAAGTATGGAATATTCAATTAAAATAAGTTCAATTTTCAGTTGAAAAAATTACTTTCCAGACAAAAAATAATTTTCAAGAAAATAGTTCGATTTTCAAACAAAGTGATGAATTTCAAAATATATTTATGAATATCTAACTGGAACACTTGAATTTTTAACCAAAAAGATGAATTTTAATACATGAATTTTAACGAAATAGTTCAATTTTTAATTAAAGAAAACCAAATTTTTAATCAATTAGTTGAATTTTTACCGAAAAAAAGTCGTTTTCAACCCAAAAAGGAATAGTGACATTTTTAGTTTAAAAAAATTTATTTTAAACGAAACATCAGAGTTTTCAACTAAAACCACGAATCTTCAACTGAAATAGTTGAATTTTCACACAAAGAAAAATTAATTTTTACTAAAAACTATTTCGAACTATTATTTCGAACTAGAAAAGATCAATTTTCAGCCAAAAATGTAATTGTGAAATTTTCAGTTGAAGAAATTAATTTTTAATCAAACTGATGAATTTTCAACTTAAATGATGAATCTTTAACTGGAATAGTTGAAATTTATAAGAAAAAAAAGGAATTTTTAACCATAAAGACTAATTTTCTGCGAAAAAGGTGAATTTTTGCGAAAAGTAGATGAATTTTCGAATACTTAGTTTCATTTTTAAGTAAAAAATATAAATTTTCAAACAAATAGTTGAGGCTTCATCCTAAAAAAGATTCATTTTTTACCAATAATAGAATGGTTAATTTTTCTGTTACAAATATAATTCTTAACAAAGAAACGAAACACGTATTTTCAGCAAAACAGTTAAATTTTTAGTTTAAAAAATTGATTTTCATGAAAGTAGTTATATTATAAATCAGAGAAGAATTTTCAATTCAAATCATCAATTCAAAAATTCCTTGTTCCAATTAAAATTATATTTCTTTACCGAAACTCCCTGTTCAAAGTGAGGATTAATGAGGAGTAAGTAAATAAAACGTGATGAATATATTTTTTGAAAAAATTGAGAAAATGATTATTTCTGTATGTTTAAAATTTTAATTCGCTTATCAAACTTAAGTCAGTGAAAAAAATCTCACAGGAAAAAAAATTTCAAAAAGTTTTTCTTATAATGTAAAATAATAAACATTTAATAATAAATTCTGATTTAATTAGAGTAAACTAAGATAATCTGAAAAATCTGCGACTGTAGATAAAGTAGAAATCACTTTTCTAAATTGAAAAAAAAATTATTTAAATAATGAAAACTTGAATTTTACTGCGATCAGCTGTAAATTTCCGGTATTTTAATTAAATCCCCGGTCATTTTCTGTTCTTTTCCCGGTTTCCCGGTCAAATCACCACACATATATATTGAATATTATAGATATTAAATATAAATAAATAATAATATCTACCTCGCGTCTACCAAAGGACTTAGAGCTGCCAATAAACCACACCAACTGGAATTAATTAACTGAACATGCAGCTTTTTATCTGCCTCTGAAGGATTATAACGATGTTCTGTATTTTCTTCCCTCGATCCAATAATCGCCAAAGCGATCGATCGAATGATATCCAACAAACACGCGTAGGCAATACTGATTCCGTAACCATCTGGGATTTGAGGCGGTTCGATTTTATCCAGCATATCCAGACTGAAAAAAAAATTTGTAAGTCCGAAAGAATAAAATACTTTGGGACCATACTTAAATTACGTAACAGCTAAATAGGGGGGAGGGGATCGCGAAATTTTGTTA
Source organism: Druon quercuslanigerum (assembly GCA_010014905.2). Lineage (NCBI taxonomy): Eukaryota > Metazoa > Arthropoda > Insecta > Hymenoptera > Cynipidae > Druon > Druon quercuslanigerum. Next base: position 11,981 of record JAAAKG020139148.1, read on the forward strand.
CGATTTGTTGCGGAAGGGGAGATGGGGTTCCATTACTTATAATTTTTTTTATTTCTTCGAAAACTTAACAATTTGCTTAAAGAGATTCTTTTTGGTTACAAATTCAAATTTTTTCTTAAAAATTTGTCTTTTTGATTTAAGAGATCATATCTTTTAGTATAAATATTGCCTCTTTCTTTTATAAAGATGCAACTGTTTTGCTGGAAGTTCAACTATTTCCTAAAAAAATTGACTATTTGTTTAAAATTCGTATTCTTGTGTTGAAAAGTCAACTGACATCTTTTTGAATGAAAATTCAAATCTTTTTTTGAAGATTTGTCTTTCTGATTTAAAAGTTCACCTGTTTTAGTACAATTTTTATTTTTCTTGGATAAAAATGCAACTGATTGGATGAAAATTTAACAAAGTCGTTAAAAAGTCATACTTTAAGGTTAAAAATTTAATAAAAATTATTTAAAAATA
>JAAAKG020139149.1:0-12441 GCA_010014905.2 Druon quercuslanigerum
AGTTGTTTCGCATGATTTCTGCAATATATTGCAAATTTAGCAATAATTGTTAAAACTATTTGTTTAAACAAATTATTCACATTATAGTCAAGTCACGTTAGTACGACTTCCATGTATTTTTTTGACCAGATATTTGCTGCGCCAACAGAGCCATCTTCAGTTGGACTCCAGAAAATTTTCCCCCCTTTCAACCCGGAACCCTGCCCGCGAAAATTTAAAACAGTTCTTCGAATTGTTTTCCTTCTCTCACAATATTATTCAATTACTTATATTAAATTTATGAATATTTATCAATAAAAGTAAGAAAAACAAATCTCCATATGTTTAATATGAATAATTGAATAATATAGTAAAAGCAAGCAAAAATTTCGAAGAACTGTTACAAATTTTCACATCTGTGACATAAAAAGCAATGTCGGAAAACGAGGAGGTTTAATAATAATATTTATTTAGAATACCGTTTGATAATATGTAATTTCATTGAGAAAGTTATTATAGATCTAACGAATGTGGCAGTAGTTCAAACTTTAAATTTAAAAAATGCGAAATACAATACAAATTTAAGCAATACAAATGCTTAAAGAGTGATAGTAAGTTCTATACTTACGCGTAAATTTTTTTAATTTTAGTTTATCTCATGAACCACTAAACCACTATTTCAATTAACAAAATTAGATTAGCAACGGTGAAAGCAACGTCTGGTTAACAAACGTCAAGCAACGTACACAAACTTTGAGGTTAAGAATTTAAACTTTACATGACGTCAAAGAGCTCTTAGTTCATCGAGTCCAACTGAAGATGGCTTTGTTGTTGTAGCAATTATCTGGTAAAAAAATACATGGAGATGGTACTACCGTGAAAAAGACTCTGAGCGAAATTCGAGAAATTCATCAACCCACGATAGTGATAACCAATCGTTCCGTTCTTCAACCTCAAGATCAATTACCAGGACGTAAGGAGAACAGAAACTTTACTCCACAAACTCTAAATATTTAAGGTAATGTTGAAGATAATGCCAAGTTTTGCCCCGAAATTTATGCGTCACTTTCGAAAGTATGAACTAAGATCCCGTAAACAAGACTTTTCAAAGACTAAAGGAAGTAGCTCTTGAAAAAATATTCAATGCGAATAAACTGTCGAATGCTCCTAGCTCCAAAACTGAATCTAATGACATTTTCGAAGACTGTCTTCATAGCGATTATCTGTCTAAAAATTGGAGTTGTACAAACGGTAATAAAGACGTAGTCCCAGAATCAAGCAATTCAAAGACGTGGATAGCAGACTTTTAAGTGTACTCATTCTTTTTAAAAAATATAAAAAGATTAAGAAAAATCTCCTACATACAATTTTTCCTTCTCCATTCCCTATCCTCCTTCCTTCTCTTCTTCTCTGTCTTACCCAGCACACCCTTCACCCATGCCACTGCCATTTTGTCACCTCTTTCATGCAAAAATACTTCCATGCTTATCCCACTCCTGTCCACCTCTTCACAATCCTCTAACCAGTGTTTCACTTTTGCATACCCCTTCCTGCACGATTCACACATCCTCTTCTCTCCAGAAACCCAGAATCTATTATAACTCTCCATGCATCCGCATCTCATTCCCGCTATAACTTTCTGACTTTCTTGCTCTCCCTTCTCACACAAATATTGCGCTCTCTCCCTTGTCACAATCCACACATAGTTCCCATTGAACCTTGACTCTCTTATTATCTCATCTTCTGCTTCCCTCTCTCTCTCTCTCTCGCCCAGCTGATTCTTTTAACCAACTTATACACCCTCCTTCCTTCTTCATGCATCCATCTCACTTCATCCGTCTGTAATCCATTCGTTCTAAAATGCCTTTCTCTTTCCACCTCCATCCTTCTACCCCGACGTTTGTTCTCCTCCTTTCATCAACATTCCCTAACCACCTTACCTTCCTCCTCTTCTAAAAATTTCTCCTCAAATTTACACGCTCGGCTCCCCGTTATAATCCCTAAACTCATTCTTCCTGTCTCCCTCCTGACAATACAGTTCGGCGTATTTCTTGCTAACCCCAATGTCCACTTTACATACGTCTCCTGTATCCTATTTACCTCCTCACTTACCTATAACCCCCACACCTCCCCTCCGTAAAATAAGACACTCATCACTAGCGAAGCAAACAACTGTATTCTCCTTACAAAATCATCTGCAAACAGTCTCCTTCCCAGCCCCCACACTTGCCTTATCACCACATTTGCCCTTCTCACTCTCTCTTTTGTATGACCATCCACTCCCCCCTTCCTCTGAAACAGGAAGCCCAGGTACATAAACTCTTTCACCTCCTGTACCGTTTTTCACTTCCACTTATATTTAATTTATATTTAGAAAGATAATATCCTACTAGAATAAGTTTCACTAATATCACGGAACGTTCCGGGAACCTTCCTGGAACGTTTCTCGAGCACCTTTGGAACGAGCCCTCAGCGTGTAACATCTCCGCCACTTAGGGACATTCCAATCGAACTTTCAAATAATAAATTGTAGTTATTGTTCTTATTATCAATAAACATTCGATATACCGTAGCTAAAAGGTCAAGATTGATGTCAGTTCATTACGGTTTACGAGATGATTGTTGTTAAAAATAACAATAATGGAAGGTCCAAATTAGGTCCTAGTGGAAAGTTCCTGGAACGTTCACGGTACATTCCGTTCACTTTAAGGGGGGAGGGAGGTCTCACCAATCTTAAGGTGAAAATTCAAATGTTTGGATAAGAATTCTTCATTTTTATTAAAAATTTCTTTTTTTTATTAGCAAATTAATCTTTTTGTTTAAAAATTCTTTTTTAGTTGAAAATTTAACTTTTTCATTCAGAACTCTTGAATTTCGTTAAAAATTCGTCTTGTTTCATTAAAAAATTAATATTTTTATTGAAAAATTACTCTTTTTCGTTACAGTTTTAACAAATATGTTTTAAATAAAAACTACTTTCTTAAACATTCAATTTTTGGTTGACGTTTGAAAATTATAATTAAAAATTCATCTTTTTGGTTGTAAATTAAATTGCTATGTTCCAAATTCGTTTTTTTTTTTGTTGAAAAATAATTTAGTTTAAAATTAAACTTTCAGCTTAAGAGTTCTTGTATTCTGTTCTAATTTTTTTTTTTTTTTTGTATAAAATTAACTTTTTAATCAAAATGTCATATTTTTTACATAATAATTCAACAATTTTGTATAGAAACTTCGTCAGTTTGTATTGAAGGTTTAATAATTTAGTTGAACAGTCAACTATTTTGTAGAAAATTAGTTGCTTTTTACAATTAAATTTATTTTTAAATAAAAGTATAAGTATTCCAATTTTGGTTAAAGTTCGTCAAAAGTTCGTCATATTTTTAAGCAAGATCTTAACAAAGATAATGCTAAGCATCGTGATCACTGTCATTTAACGGGGCAATATTTTAGCCTTGCTCATGAGAGGCGTAACTTTAGTTACCAAGATTCACATGTCATGCCCATTGTATAGTATCATTTTTTTTTTTTTAATAAAAGAATTGGCAACAAAAATTTAAAGGTGATATCTCATTATTGCCTATTAATGAAGAAAAATATCTCTGGAAGAGCCTCGGTGGCACATGCGGTGAACACTAGCCTAGCAAGGGAGCTGTTCATCTCCGGGAAGTCGTGGGACCGACACCTCTAGAGAAAAAGGTTCTCTAAGTACTTTAGGCTGTTGCTCTTGGTGGTTCGGAACCCACCTTAAACTGTAGGTCCCCCTCCCACCACCAAAAAAAGGGTATGGGAGGTGTGTAAACGTTAGGCGAATGTTCAGATTTATTCTTGAAAATGCTGTTTTTTTTGGAAGACCTTTTTTTAAGTTTTAGATGGTTTGGTGTTACAACTTGTATGTTAGATCCATCACCGGGGCTTTCTTTTGATGCTATGTTAAAGTATACTAGAATTGAACTTGATCTATTGACAGATATAGAAATGTATGTCTTATTGAAAGTGCCACCAGAAGTGGTGCAGTTCAGAACCTTACAAAATGTATTTTTATATTACCACTGAATACGGCAAAGATATGAGTCAATATTTACCCTACCGTGATTTTAAATGTTTTACAAATTTTGCTGACAAAACAAATTTTTCAATCATCCTGATGGTCCAGAAATAGGTTATATTCTTGAAGTATATCTGGCATATCCTAAAGAACTCCATGATTTGTATAAAGACCTACAATTATGTCCAGGTGGTGCTGGAACTGCTGCAGCGGAATTAGTACTAACTGACGGCCGGGGGCCTAAGAACTTACAAGTAAATAAAGGCAAAGAATTTTACAATTCAAAATCTCAAAATCTTATCAAGCGTTATATTTTAAATATGGACTCAATGCTTAGTAATTTAAAAGTTCCGATCTGTGAGCATTTTAATCGTACGCAACTCACTTCCTTGAGAACATCAAACGTTGTTTCTAAAAATATACACCTAATCAAAAAATGTAATCCTTTCGTTCTTATTGCAGACGTAAATTCAGAGTTGGAGTGCTTGCCTCATAGCGAACCGATTCCTGGCATTCCTCGTCGCGGAACTTCTTCTTCTTCCTCAGAGAAATCTTAGCTCCTGACGAGCCACCTCTTCGTCCTCGGTCCAGGTCGCCGCCTGCTGGGCTCAGTAATTCTCCTGCCAGGTCAGAGGCTCTTCCTATGAGTCTTCCTTCGCCTGACAGGCCCGAATGTGGAATAGAATAACTTGAATTTATTCGTCTTATTTGCCTTCCGAATCCGTGAAGGATATTCGAACTTCAAAGATACACCATTGCTGACAATAATAATTGTATTATCAACAGCCGGTGGTAACGGTTTTGAAATTTTGAAGAGTTATAATATTCTTGCTGGGATGTATGCGAACCTTAATGGTATGATGAGACGTATTATAATAAATATGAAAAGCGGGACAGTTACCAGATTGAACTCAGAAGAATTGTGTGATTGTCCAGTGGGTTTACACCGCCAAATCACAAAAGGTTTTATAATAGAGCATGTAAATCCTTGTGCAAACTAAAATCTTCTACAGAACTGAATAATTAAGAAAATGTGAATATATTGCTTCTGATCTGAATTTTCATCGAAATCTTACAAGTAACTAGTAATTACAATAAACAGTTAATAAATCATGGTTCTCGGGACTTCAATCTTTCGTGAATGCCGCTGTCTGCTTTTATCTGTAACAGATAAGGAAAGTTTCTTTTCGTTCTTCTAAAATGACGCACACTGCGTCCAGATTTAAAAAAAAAGTGTCACTGATTTATTATTTAAATCGGAAAATGACAGAAAAGCATTTTTGTACTATTTCCTTTGCTCTCTTTATTGAAATTTCTTCGAACACACGAAATTAATACATACCGTCTACGAAAGGAGTTTTTCAATATGAATAAAATTGGTTGATATTCTTGATGGCTATAAACAACCTAATAAGCAAAACTGTCGTGATAAAATATTACGCAAGCATAAATCTTTTTTGTCAATAATTTGAAGAAAAATGGTCAAAAGATTATACCATACCGCAACTCCTTTTTTCTAAATTGAAAACCAGATTTTTAGACTGTGTTTCTTTCAAAGCATACTGTTCCAAGAGATATTTCTGTAGAATGAACAAGTTTCATAACTACTGCATCAATTGTCTCCAAAAATGACATGTTGAGGGAAAAAAATTCTCCCAGAAATTTATTCGTATCTATCATTGTTTCCAAGAAAAAGTAGAAATACGATTGTGAAGAAAAATAGTTCTCCCGTCTTGAAAAGTTATTTAGCAAGCATCGTTGGGGTTTTCGAGAAAACCGATTTTTAATTTTTTCAGAAAAACCGCTGCCATTTTGTTATTTTAAGACCTTTCTTTAATTTGTCGACGAATATTGCAAAAAGACGATAAACGATAATAGAATCGAAAAGAAAATAATAAATATCTTAATTAAGCTAAATGTTACAGAGGTCTAAAGAAAAAATTTTAATTCTGATATGTCTTTGATTAAACAATTTTTTTTAAACTTTAAAAAATGGAACACATGCAATTATTTTTCTTACTGTATAGTATATATAGTATCATATTGCATGATTTTGAGGAGATAATTCTCCTATCTACTGTGTGTCATTATTTACACGATTAACTATTGTTTATTTGTAAATCTCCTTTAAATTGAGTTATGTTAAAGACATAAAAAATATAAAGAATAAAGTAATAAATATACGTTTATCAATCACATTTTATCATAACTTTTATGATTTTTGTATTATTATGCCAAAAAAGATTTGAACCTTCCATACTTAATTTAAAGGAAATTTGAAAGTAAGCAATAATTAATTGAACAAACAATTGTGAAACAATTTCTGAAGCCGCGCTTTTTTAATTAAAGTAAGTCGTTTAAATTTTCCCTCTGTCCTATCTCGCACGACTGTCTCTCTTTTTGTATCCTAGCCCATGGAAAATAAAAATTAAAAAGTTGGCTGTTATAGTTTTCTGTTTAGATATATGTTCTATCCAGTTCTGCCCGACCCAATATGATTATATCCGATCAAATTATCACATGATTTATGATTTGTACTCTATATTTCCATTTTTTGGCTAAATAACAAAATAATGGCATGTTTCTTTTATTTAACGCCAGAAATTCCTCGCAAAATTTTTTTTAGATTTTAGATATCGTCTTAATTAACTGTTATTAGGAATTGTAACACAGCGGAAAAAGGAGGCATAGCGAGATGTCTGAAAAATTTAAACAATTTTCAGAACTCATTTCGAGTCAGAAGATGAGGCGATTGTCAACTATGCATAGGTATAGGCAGAATGTCCAACCTGATTCAGATGATTCTACCTCCGATGAAAAAGAAATATTGCTGCTAGGAGTACCATTTGATGTTTTTCCTGATGAAGATATCCAGCATGTCCTTATGAAGAAGACTTCAATGAAGATTTGGAAAAAGACAATATTCCGCAGAGAGTTGTGAACGACGATGCTACAAGCGGATCAACTGATTCAGAAGACGAGAACGCAGAAATGGAGATTCAACCAAATTTGGCGGATTTTCAGAAAAGGGCTTTGAAAAATACTTTCTTAGCTGCTAATATAAAGCACAACCAAGGAAACGTATTACTTGAAGAATTAAGACGGTTTCCTTTCGATTTGATTTCCTTGCCCAAGGACTCACGAACTGTATTCGGCACCCCTACTATTGTTGCTAGTACTAAAGTTCAGCAAATAGCAGCTGGTGAATATCTGCATATTGGTTTTAAAAAGACTCTTTTGAAGAAATTGGAAAGTTTTCTTGTAAATATGTTGCCAGAAAATGTAATTATCGCCTTTAGTACAGATGGTGAAAAATTGGATAAAGGCCTAGATCTATTCTGGCTACACCAATATAGAATAATTAATATCTTTGATAAAGGACCTGCGAGAGCATTCGTCACCGATGTAAAGTGGCGGGCGTTGCCGGGGAAATGGTCTTTCCAGTCATCAGGTATGAACTTAGAACAGACCATAATTACCAGTATGTCATCGATGATGATCATTACAAGGGTAGAAGTCCTCTATCTTCTTTGTTGGGATTTGTTACATGCGTTACATTTGAAGCTATGTATTCTGTTTAGTTGGGAAATGTTAAAAAAGTCATTTTTGCAGTTGTGGAAGGAAAATTTGGATTTCGAAGGTTGACTGGGAGGAAACTGGAGATTTTAAATTCAAGAATGATAATGCTTCAGTCTTACTGCCCATCAGAATTCAATCGCCGTCCAAGCGAAATCACCCTGTTCCAAAATTTTAAAGCTACTAAGTTTCGGAAGACGCCTTACGAGATATTTATGGTTACTGTCAACATGCTATGGAAACTTACGTGACTCTAAGCGAACAACTGTATAGAGAGTTCTGGCCCCTCTGGAGACATTCAGTGCATTTTGCTACGAGATTAATATGCCAGAAATGAGAAAATGTATTAGAAAATCGGGACTTAAACTTGCGCCAGTATACAAAAAAAATGCTAAGAAGGACGATTACGCTTTGACACCTTTAGACACCAACATTCATATTTGTCTTTCACAAATGCATGCAGAAGGACCACTTGCAGAAGATATTCCAGTCCATCTTTGCCAACAATTTAAGAAATTGAATGTTGGTAAATATTTATTTGCAATTGCTTTGCGTGACAGTTGTTGCCTTCTTTAAGAGTCTAAAATATGCTTTATAAAAAAACATCATTAAAACAGGAGGACAGGTCAGCATGATTGTTCGGCAGTTCCGATCTACCACTGAAGAATATAATTTTGGAGTAAAGTCAGACTTTGTAAAGTCTATCTTTGTCGAAACCTACAACATACATTTACAACAGTTCCATTGAACGAAGTGAAAAGCAAAATCTACAAGATGCCAAAATGGAATTACGTAGAAAGAGAGGAAGACCGTGTGGTTGAAAAAGAGTGGATATGTGTCTCTTATTGGAGCCCTTGAAGCTTTTGCATATCAAAATGAGTCTTCATGATTTTATTAGATTTTTAAAACGGTATCTTCAGTTTGCAGAAACTTTCTAAAGATTAAAACTTTGAAAACAATGATTCTGCCGATATTTTAAATGTTCGGTTTACCGTTTCTTCATAAAAATTAGTTATTTAAAATGTGCGAGTCATGACGCCATTATTGTGCGCGCATATTGTTATCTGGGTGCTTCTAAGCAATTTTTAGAGAGAATTTAAACGAAAAATGTTGTCACATAAAATATTATTGTATGCAGCTTGTGTTCTTTGTCCAAAGTGTTCATTTTTTTACGTATATTTTTATAACCTGAGTTTGTACCCGAGAAATTATTATAGCCTAAAGACTAATATTATCATACTTAGGCTAACACCAAAAATAATTGAATAATAAATATTGTTTAGGAGGAAATGGAAGACTCTGATATTTTTTGTAAAAATTGTTATTAACCGTTACATAAGATGCTATTTTATATTTCACATTTTTTAGTGATTAATTTTCTTCGTTGAGTTATATTGAGATTTTATCATTACTCTTTACACATTATAAAAATGTCTGAACTGCTCGAGGTGAATAAATTATACATGTGTGATAAATCAACTTTTATTAAATAAATTATGTGATTCTGATTAAAATCTTCCATGACACCAACATGAAAATTATTATCCTTGTATGCAATTAATGCGTGGTAAGGAGAACACACAAATATTACACAACAGTACAAATACAGTACATAGAAGATTAAAATATTCATTCTTTATGCTGCTCTCAAAATTCTTTAATTAACAATTTTGCCTACATTTTGAAAAAATGAAGACGATTTATACTACCTTCTTAACCATTTACGTTATTCTGAATTCTATTGGTACGTAAAGGATAAATAAGTACCACTTTTAAAATATTTTTCTATCGTAAGTATGTTAGAACATCTACTGAACATTAATAAATTTAAAATACTATTTACCCCTTGTAAATTACAGCTAACTTTTTTCCCCCAAAAATACTTTTTTTTAAATTTTGCTTGTGATTTTGGAGCAAGGCCAAATAAATCAAGTGCGTAAACATATTTTTTACTTCCAAGTTAAAGGTTTCTTACTAATTAAAATAAAAGATTAGGATATTCATAAAAATTATTCGGAAAAATTTGATTTTGCAATGTGCATGTTGCATAAAATGGTGTAAAAAGATATTTTGATTCTTTAGTAGCTCATTATTATATTCCGAAAAAAAGAATTTTTTATTGCATAAGAAACATGTTTTTTCTTGATAAATTTTGAATATTGCTACCACTCGTGGCATTTTTTGCGAAACACATTATGCAAATTCACTTTTATTAACAATGACACTGATTTCAGGTCTTCAGATACACATACGCATAATTAAAAAAAGTGAGGTTATATTATACTCTATTCGAGTCCACTATCTTTATTATGTTTATTACGTTTTTACATGTTTTTTACGCATAATACATTTTTTACATATAAAGGTCAGAAACCTCAAGTGACACGTCACAACACAACCCTAGCTCTCACGTAGAAAACGCGACGGACGCGAAACCTGATTGGCCAAGATTTTTAAAAGTATTAAAAGTAATATGGCGGCTAAAGTGGTCTCATTGGTACTCAGTGGAATATCTTAATGATGTCACATCTGTTTGAATGCGGCCAAATAGACAATTAAAATTTTTTTTTACGTATTAGAAACCTACATTTTTTTCTTTTCTCCATAACGTTATCAACTGTTTCAAGGTTCCAAAAATATGTTTATCTTATTTCATGCAACATCCCCGTTTATGTTGATATTTAAGCTTAACTTACATTCGAAAAAGATATTCTCATTTTTTTGCTTGACAGCGATACACTACCGCAAACATTCATAGGTCTTAACTGACTTATATAAAACGAAATGAAATAATGGAATGACGTTTTTATTATGTTTAATACACTTTTAACAGTTCAAATTTATAAGTATTTTTGCTCTTTTAACAGATATATCATCAGGTATGCCGCCTAAAGAAAGGGACTTTCTGACCAATTTTGGCAGGACAAGTGAACCTAAGAAACATCAAGGTAAAACTGATGCAAATAAAAATTTATAACAGAACTTTTAATTATCAAATATTTATAAACTAATAATGGCATCCTAAAAAAAGTCTTCAACACACATGTAACCTTATTCCCAATGCTTTGAAGAAAAATTGACAAAAAGGTATAGCGTACCGTCATTTAATTTTTTAATTAAGAACCATTTTTGTAGGCCCTGATACAACTCTATAACTCGTACTGAAAACATATACTCGTGAAAAAAGTCCCTCTTCTCCCGCTATTTAATTGTCGCTATTTAAAAGCCCTATACGAATATCATAATAACTTTTTAAATTTTCCTCAAAAATCGAAACTTCAAATCCTAATCGCATAAAAAATTATCTCAAAAATTCCATTTTGCATTAAAAGTAAAAAGGGATTTTGTTGTACAAACCACAAAAAACAATATGAAAACAAAAAAACCTATTTTTAGCATAACGCGAGATAAAGAAAAATTTCTAAAGAAAGGATTGTAGTTTTTTATTTATTTGAGGTAATTCGAAAAATAAATATACATTTACAAATGTCCTTCAAACTTACAAACTTCCACGCAATGAATTCATTGAATACCAACTTTATTTGAAAAATTGATAAGAATGTAAAAAAAGGTGATTCTATATTTATTCTTGCAGAGTTAAATTTAAAGTTTGAGCTTTTACCGAATTATGGCCCCATTTCACTTGGCAGACCTACTTCTTCTCTTTCTTCTGATGGGCATCAGTCACTTGAGAGATATCTTCCTCCAGCTGAGCCTCCTGTTTGTGCTAGGTCCAAGTCTCCTCTTGCCAGGTCCAGGACTCCTCTTGCCAGGTCCAGGTCCCCTCATGCCAGGTCCAAGTTTCCTCTTGTCAGGTCCATGTCTCCTCTTGACAGGTCAAGGTACCCTCATGCCAGGTCCAGGTCTCCTCTTGCCAGGTGCGTGGGTCCACCTACCAGGATTGCTTCTTTCGATGGAATTCAATATGGACTTGACCAACTTGAACTTATTCGAGTTACTTCCCAACTGAATCCGCGCCGACGATTTGAACTTCGAAGATACAGTTTTCTTGATGATACCTCAATTCGAATACGTGTAGGATATAATAAACTTAAGCCCATTTCGACGCAAGAACAAATTGTATTATCAACATTCGATGGTGAAGTCTTTGCAATATTAGAAGGTAGTAATGTTTTTGCTGGATTATATAGTAATCACGCTCGAAAAAGGGTAAAAATAAACATGAGAAGCCATACGGTTACCCCATTGATCCGAGAAGAAATTACTGAAATTCCAATAGGTGAACGCCGCTTAATCACAAACAATTACAGAGTTGAGCGTATCAGCCAAAATCCTCCACACAAAAAATTCCATCAAAACAAAATATAAATCTTAAATGCAATACATTTATTGCAGTTTCGTCACTCTAGTATACAGTGTTCGCAATTTAAATTTACGCTTATACTTGATAAGTATAAGAAATGTTGTAGAATCCTAAACATTTTTAACATTGTATAAGTAATAATAAAAATGCAATACCACATATATTATTTTTCGGTGGCGAATAAAAACCAGTTGTTTTCATTCTCTTATTAAAATATTTTCGGAGAAACATTATAATAGGTTTACGGTGACCCAGCTGTGATAATGTTCTTATAACGAATTCGAAACAAAATCGAAGCAAATTGCAACAGATAAATGAGCAAATCTTTTAATTTGAAACATTTTTAATGGTTGCCATTAAGTGCAAAAATTTGCAATCAAAATTATTTTTTCGCAATTTTTTACAAAAAGTTTGTTTAATATAAATTAAATCGGAAGTTAGAAGTTAGAAGTTAGTAACTATAATAGGTAATTGAACAAATTTTCTTATTTGCAAATTAAAGTAAAAGTTTTGTAAA
>JAAAKG020139150.1:0-34788 GCA_010014905.2 Druon quercuslanigerum
TTTTCTCCATCCCTGACCTAAGTTAATTTTGGAGATCAGAAGGTAATGATCGGTATTGCATTCAGAACCCCTCATGACCCATGAAAATTAATACAATTAAACGGGATTTTCCGCAAACAATCGTCTAAGCTCTAAAGCAACTAAAATATTTAGAGTTTATTCTTTGACCTATATGGGGGAGTGCAAGATTTCATGCATTTGGATTTAATTCTTTAGGGATTTTCTGTTTTTCAAAAAAGGATCAACCATTTCCACAGGCACATTACTCTCATTAGAACTCTTGCAATCACAAATTTAAAAACTCAAAACTTTTAGTGCACTTACACGCGCAGTAATAATAAATAAAAAATATAGTAATATCTTTTAAATAAAAAATGGTTCTAAAATTACCTATATTCTTTAAAAATAAATTCTAATAAGCTCTATTTTATATAAATTAGAACTTTTGAGGTCCTTTATCACCTAATACTTTCTACATAATCCATTTCGCATTTTTTCTAAAGTTTTCGTTTAACTACAGGGAAAATAAATTAGTTAAATTTTAAGTAAAAGTAAAATATTATATTTCTAAATGATTGTACATGAAATTTAAATTGATCAAACAATGGCAAAAAAAATATTTGAAAAATATCATAAAGTAAATTTCAGAGCGAAGTTTACATTCCAATTTTTAAAATGCTGTTTTTTTTTTTGAAATTTTGACCACCAAAAATTAAAGCTACCACCAAACGACCACCAAACTATTTCAAAAAGGATTTTTGAATTTTTGTTGGTAAATATTTAGAAAATATATTATATTTTATATATAAATGTGTTTTGAAAAAGAATTTCTGAAAAATTTAGAAAAATGTTTTTAAAATATGAAAAAATTGAAGTTAGCATTCCGATTTTGAAAACGTTGCAGTTTTTGTAATTTTAACCACCAAACATAAATACACCAACAAACAACTGTTAAACGAACCCCAATATTTTCTATAAAGAGATTTTGAAAAAGATGAAAAAGAGAAATTAGCATTGTAATTTTGAAAATGCGTTACTTTTTCTCATTCTGACCACCAAACGAGCAGCAAACGACCACCAAATTCACGGACATACAAAATAGTATTAAGAGTGACATTGATATTGCCTAATTAGGTAATTGGTGGACATCCCTCTAATTCGAGTACAAAGGAAAAGCAAATACAATAGATAATAATTGTAAAATCTCAGATACCTGTTTATCAGTGTTCTTTACACGCACAGGAAAGAAGCAAAAGAGGTGTGAAAAGACAAATATAGGGGCACTTGTCAGAAAAAAGATTTGAAATTAGCATTTTGGATCCGTATTAGAAAGCAAATTTATTAAGGGTACACTGCTACAAAGCAATCTGTACGACAGGTCAGTTCATGACGACAAACCAAAGCGGTCGGATACATAATTGCTTTGTTTGGTGCTCAAATAGGCGGCTCTATTTCTCTAGACGGGAGACTAATCTCCTCTCACATTTGTTATCTGGGTTTCCCCGTCTGGAATAAGAATAAAATTAAGTGCTGTAATTTAAACTAAAAACTATACAAGTCTTTTGCATTTTCAGTATACTTTAGACTTTTTATTCTTATAGATAACTATGTGTAACAGCTTTACAAAAAAAGAAAAAAAAGAAAAGGAATTCGCCGTGGTTTTATACGTTATAAATAAGGTTGTCCTGGCATGAGAAGTTAATTCACATTTAATTGACTTTTTGAGAGAGACTTATCTTCGCTCACAAGTTTGAGCGCGCCTAGGGCGCGTGACTGTTACTTCTCGTGCTTCGCACTCGATGATGTATTTGCTTTGCGCTACGCGCTCGGTCTTTGTATTTTTCCTACATTTGTGCACATACCTTTTAAAATTAAAGGTCAAAGCATCGAAAACTGTAATTTGGTGACTATGAATTCTCTTTTGTTAAAGCTATTTTGGCTTTAACGAATACATTCTTATCACGTATCTCGTACTACGTACTCGATTTTGCCGAAAATGGAAACTATTCTACATATTATGTTCAATTCTATTATATCAAATATATTGTATTCTCCTTTTTTTCATTTAATTTTATTCATAGATACGCTCAAACATGCATCAAATGAAATATCATTACAATACATAATATGACTCTGGAAATCTGTACTGGGCCAGTCGTGTATATGTGAAATGAACTTTAATTTTTTTACTTTCTCATTATAATGGGAAGGCATTGGTTTTGTGTAAAATTTGACTTAGTTTTGCTGTTTGCCTGTAAGCTCGATAACTTTCCAAAAAATTATCAGATTGGATTGACCTTTGACACACTATTTCAAGGTCTAAAAGAAAAGAACAAGTTGGTTAGCCAGCTATTTTTGATAAAAATTCAAAAAGTGAGCCCACTTTCAAAATTTTTGAGACTAATTTCATTCAAGAATTGGAAATGATATGTACAGATATTAGTAGCACATAAAAAGACGAATAATTTATCCTGATAAAATAAAACTAATCTGTGCATTTACTCAAAACAGGAAAATTAATATTCGAAGTCAAAATACTCGCAATCAATTATCAATTATTTTTTAAATTACTTTTTTCTCATGTCATAGAGTTTGGCAGTACAGGTGTAACATAGTATAGAATAGTATAGTATTGTATGGTATAGTATAGGTATAGAAGTATAGGTAGCAGTACTGACTGTCAGTAGTGTGACGGTACTAGTTAGCGCCAGTATCGATATTCAGTGCTGGGCCAGCAAAGGTAGCCCAGTACTGAATAGCGTTATCATCCCAGATATATACCAAGGATCTGTACTGCACACTCTTATGTGCCTTATAAGTCTACTGCGGATCCGCGAGTGTCATATAAATGCATTGCGAATCCACATATGGTAAAGAATTCTGCTGGACAGCCAGAGTATAATTAGAAATGTACTGTAAGTATCGTAGAACTGCAGCGCGCAGACTCAATTGCTGAAAAACTCTACTTTCCCTGTGAAGCATCTCAAATACCTTGTACCAAAATACATATAATTCGGAATATAGTTGAGGTAATTTGCGCCCAGCTCTGATTAATAATCTTGTAATTAAGTTTGGCACCAAGTAATAAATTACAACTTTTTTAACAAAATGATCAAACAAATATGTACAGTAGCTGGAACGTAGCGTATTTAGACGAGCGGTTCCCAGTTTCGATTACGGTTACGATTGACGGTCTGGTTCATGTGCACGGTGTATTGGTTTTACTGACGATTGCCATCACTGTTATTTTCGTATATTGGGTTACGCGAGTATTTTTTCAAGGCAGTTGGCGACAACTGACGAGTGACGTACTTTCATCGACCGCGGTGACTGGCTACGATCAGCGACGATCTTGGCCGGTCGAAATCGCCGCGAGTGCCTGATAGCCAACCAAGTATGTTTAAAAAGGGATATGGGTGTGACGTAAATTTATGTACTCCAAACACGAGACATTTTAAAGTAAATTGTAAAATTTAAGTGTGTCTTAAATCATTTATTTGACCAATCAGAGCGTGTACCACTCTGCCCTCCCAGACATTGGGAAAGAAGGAAGACTTTTAGAAGTGGTACACGTGTCACTTAATTTATTCAACCGACCAATTACGAGGCTCAGTTATTTATGTGAGCAGTGACAGAGTTTGCAATCCATCTGCCCCACGTGATATTGGAAATGGTTAAACGTATGACTAAAATTATTTTCGTGAGCAATCAAGGAGGTGCCATTCCTCCAGCACAAGATATTGGGAAGATGTAGCGGTGTGACTTTATTTATGTGTCCTCCCGCGTGGAAAAGTTACTCGTATAATGGATAAACCATGGCTTAAGCATGGGATAAGCGTGGGGCGAGCGTCGTGTGAGCGTGGGATAAGCGTGGGTCAATTTTCACTCATGATCGCCCATGGTCGTCTCATGGTTACGAACAATGGACCAAACTTGGTTAATGGCCTTGCTGCCATTGTTCGCCCAAGTCCGATGTACTTTAATTGAACTTAACGAAATTTTTGAAGATAAAAATAATCTACGGAATTTTTCAGCAAGAAGAAAGAAGTAAAATCAAGCGCCATTTTACTTCCACTTCTAGCGCAGATAAATTCGCGTTTATTTCAATGAAATTGGATTGGATCGCAGTCTGATTAGATTGCAGCCGATTGGATGGGATTGCAGTTGGATTTTAATTGGCTTGGATTTAATTGCAGTTGGATTAGATTGAATTCAAGTTGGATTGGATTGGATTGCACTTTGATTGAATTGCTGTTGGATTTAATTGGATATGATTGCAGTTCGGTTGCGTTGGGTTGGCTCGCAGTTAGACTGGATTGGTTTGCTATTGGATTGGATTGCAATTGCATTGGATTGAAATTGTATTTAAGTTAGATTCTAGATGGATTGTCTTGTATTGTAGTTGGATTGGATTAAATTGCAGTTGGATTGGAGTTAGATTGGATTGCAGTTCGATTTGATTATTTTGGATTGCAGATGAAGTGGATTGCATTGCAGTTGTATGGAATTACAGTAAGATTGTTAAATTAAATTGTGTTCACCTTCGTAAATTTGGTTGAAGTTCAATAAAAATACTTTGGACCGTGGGCGAACAATAGCAGTGTGGCCATTACCCACTCGTGAGCCACTGTTCACAACCATTGGACAATCATGAGACGACCGTGAAACGACCATGGGTAAGAATTTACCCACGCTTATCCCACCCTTACCCCACGCTTATTTCACGATTATCCCATGCTTGAGCCATGGTTAAACCATTGCATCTTTTCTACGCGGACAGTTACAGGGTTGCTATCGCGCGCCTCAAGAGTCTTTGAAATGTGGTAGAAAATCGATCTCAATTACACATGTGACCAGTCACAGCATGTATCTTTCTGCCCCACCCACCACTCGACGTTGGAAAGTGTTAGGGGTGTGACTTGAATGATTTCTGTGACCAATCACAGGGGTGCCTTCCTATGACATAAAAGACTTTGGAAGGGTATATGGGTGTGAAATTAATTATTTATGTGGCCAGTCACAGAGTATGCCTTCTATCTTCCTCACGTAATATTGAAAAGGGTTAGGGATATGCCTGCAATGATTTTTCGGAAGTCACCGGGGTGCCTTAGCGACTCCCAAGATCTATGGAAAGGGGTAGAAATGTGACCTTAATTTATTAATGTGACCATTCATAGGAGCGCCTTTACAACCAGCACTAGACATTATGAAGGAGTAAGGGTGTGACTTATATTATTTCTTTGACCAATTAGGGGGTGCCATCGCGAGGCTAAAAGAAAATTAAAAGAGGTAGGGTGTCATTTAAATTATTTCGGTGACCCGCACAAGATATTAGAAAGAGGAAGCAGTGTGACTTTATTTATGTATGTAAACAATCACAGGAGTGCCTCCCCTCCCCCAGAGGTTAGAAAGTATTAGGGGTGAATCTTGAATGAATTCTGTGACCAGTAACAGGGATGTCCTCCCGCACTCTAAAAGACTTTAAAAGGGAGTAGGGGTGTGAATTGAATTATTTATGTGGCCAGTCAAGAATGTGCCTTCCACCTCTACCACTTAATATTGCAAAGGGATAGGGGTGTGACTGGAATTGATTTTGTGATCAGCCCTAAATGACTTTGGAAGGGGGTAGGGATGTAACTTGAATTATTCATGTGACCAGTCACAGAGTGTGCATTTTGTCTCCCCTCTTTATATTGGAAAGGGGTAGGGGTTTAACTAGAATCCATTTTGTGACCAGTCACGGTGGTGCCTTCCAGTGTACGGAAGGGGGTTGACGCAAGATATTATTGTGGCACGTCACAAGGATAACTTGATGCATGCCCCCATATGATTCATTTTAAGTAGGGATGTGACTTTAATTATTAATGTGGCAAGTCTCAAGAGTAACATCACGCCCCCCACAAGTCATTGGCAAGCTGTAGGAGTGACAGCTTAATTATTTATGTGACCATTCATAGGGTGTGCCTTCACACCCATCGAGAGACATTGTAAAGGGTTAAGGACATGGCTTCAATTATTTATGTGAACAGTCACAGAGTGTGCATTCCGTCTCCAACACGTAATATTAGAAATGGTTCAACTTTTTACTCAAATTATTTTCGTTATCAGTCAAAGAGGTGTTTTTCAGCGCCACAAGGGTCTTTGGAAAGGGGTATTAGCGTAATTTCAATTTCTTGTGCAACTATTCACAGGTTTGCCTTTCCGCGCAACATAAGACTCTGTAAGGGGTACAAGTGTTACTCAAATTACTTCTGTGCGCAGTCGAGGAGGTGGCATCCCGGCTGCTACCGCCGCCCCCCCCAGACGCTGTAAAGTTTTAGGGGTAAGACATAACTGATTTCTGAGACCAGTCACAAGGTTGCCTTCCCACGCCCTAAAAGACTTTGGAAGAAGGTAGGGGTGTGACTTGAATTATTTTTGTTACCAGTCACAGTATGCCTTTCAGGGCCCCCACGTAATATTGGAAAGGATTAGGGGTGTGCCTGGAATTGTTGTTGTGACCACTCACAGGGGTGCCTTACCGCCCTGCATGTCATTTTGAAAATGGTATGGGTATGACGTAAATTATTCTGGTGACCAATCACGAAGGTATCATCGCGCCGCTACAAGATATTGGACAGCATTAGGGGTCTGCCGCATATTATTTATGCAGTAAGTCACAAGAGTGCCTTTCCACGACCCAAAAGAATTTGAAAATGAGTACGGATCAGTCTCTATTTATTTATGTAACAAACTACAGGGGTGACTTTACGCATCCACCTATCCCCGACTATTTTGCAAGTGGTAGGGGTCTAACTTAAATTATTTCCGTGACCAATCAAATTATTGCATTGCACCTGCTCCACGAATCTTCGGGAAGAGGTAGCGATCAGACTTACATTATTTATGTGACCAGCGTAAGGCTGTGCCTTTCTGCCTTCCACCAAACGTTTTAAAAGGTGAAGGTTGTATCTATACATCAGAAGTCCGATTTGGGACCCCCTCGTCACCGACTGAAATTTTCGGAACGATATGTTTTTGACAGGACCAAATCGGACTTCCATTGTAATTATTTCTGTGACCAATGACAGGGTGTTTAACGGTAATTATTCGTAACTATTCGTATGTGTACATCTTCGCCCCCTAAGAGACTTTGGAAATGGGTAGGAGTGGGATTAAAATTATTTATGTGACCACTCTCAGGGGTTTATTCCCTCACGAGGCACTGGAAACGGGTAATTTCTTAGATTTATTGTGCATAGTTTGAATTTAGCAATGACTGGCCCTTACAATAAATCCTTAGATAAATAATAAAAACAATTGAACACTTTCAGTAAAGGTTATCTAGCAACAAATTTACACTGTTATAAAAATGCACATTTCGAAATATTGTTGTTATTTTATTCGTTGAAAAAGTTACCATTAACATATGTGCCTGGAAGTAAAAGTTATTTTTATTAAAAAAATAGTGATAGCAGTAACTCTTAGCCGTTAACATTCTCCTAGGAGCGGAAAGCATGCCCAAGTATCTGCCGAATTAATAAAAATATCTGATTTACCGAACGCAAAGAAATAGAATAATTCTGTGTGTTTGTAACTCATTTGTTGTGAGGCTACAGTTTGATCGTATAATATTCTTCAAATATTTAAAACTAAAATAATAACCTAAATATCGTCTCCTGAACTGTTATTTATCAATAAAGCGCAACATACAGTTGTAACATTTCTAACAGTAATGGTTACAATCTTTCTGACCTAATCACCTGTAAAGTCGTGGAAGTGCACTGTATATATATATAGTATATATGCACACAGTTATGCATAGGGTCGCAAGACGCAAGACGCTAGTCCCAGTACTGGTTCTGGTCCTAGGTATTCACTTGCCACACCGTATCTTGCCATCTGGTCCGCTTTCTCATTGCACTTAATCCCTGTGTGACCAGGGACCCATATGAGAGCCACTTTGTTTTTTCTGCAAGTTGGTTCAATGCCTTTTTGCATTCCCAAGCCAGTTCCTATGTTATATCTGGATTTTCTACTGCAGTTAGTGTCGCTTAGCTGTCTGAACAGATAGTAATCTGTCTTCCAGAAGCGTCCTCTTCTAATAGTGTTTCAGCACAACGGAGGACGGCAAAGACCCCATGCCTCCCAAGCGGGACCATCACTTACCTCCTCTTCGCACTATCACAGATTCCTGCTCCTGACCCACCCTTTCCCCTGGAGCCATCCGTATACCAGATTTCCTCTTGGAGGAGTGGGTTACCATTTCCTTTCCACACATCCATGCTTGGAATGCAGAGCCAAAAACCCTGGCAAAGTTGAAGTGTTTTGTTAATCTGTCCTGCCTCATATCAAGAATCGGCAGTGAGCTGATGTCACTCGGTAGCTACTAGTTTTTCCTTTTTCCATTTTTTCTTTCCGCCCCCCCCCCAGCTATTTAGAGCAGTTTCCATACTTTTTTGCCGCCAATTTTATGCATTTCTGCATTCAAACTTCTTCGAATTCTTTTAAATTCACTTGGATTCCCTTGCAGTTTTTGAAATTTATCTTTAACTCTTTACAAAAATTCTTTAATACTTTCAATTCGTTTGAATTCTTAAGAATTCCTTGTACCTAATGATAAATAATCAGTTAGCAATTATTTGATTTTGAATGCTCTTAATTTAATTGGTACCAATTTGAACGTAGTGAATGTTTATTTTGAATTTTTCAATACATTAAAATTAAAAGTAAGTAGTGAACTAGTGAGAAAAACGAAGAAGTCAATGAGACGCACTTTTTCTAAGGAAAAAAAGTCGGACAATTCGAGACCGAATGTTGGATGTCAAAAAGATATAACAATTTGAATGTTTCCATCAAGTCAGGATCGTTTTTACAGTAGGAGAACTATTTCCCACGATTACGTACTTTAAAACTTTGTGATTTCAGGAGACATTTTAAATTCAGTATTTTACCTTTTGTTCTCTAATCTGACTCTCCTTCTCCTCTCGCATCCTGATTTCTTGTTCTAGCTTTTGACGGGTTTGTTCACTTCGTGCGCGTTCCTGCTCCAACCGCTGTTTTTCTTCAATTTCTTCCTTTTGCCAGAATTGATCACGTTCACTTGCATTTATTTCTTGTTCGGGAATCACTCTAAAAATTCATTAAAACTTGTATAATTTATAAATAATAAATTAAATTCTTTATTTTATTAAATTACCTGCGATATGTTGTACCGACGGGCGCAGCATGTCCTCCACCGTTTTCTCCGCGTGGTTCATTAAACGTATAAGCAGATCCTGTAGCTCGCGCTAATTTTTCCATTATTAGGTCGACCTCCACTTCTTCTTCCGATCGCGCATTTATTGTAATATGTGCTCCTTTCAGTAATCGCTCTATGTCTCGTATATGATTTGCGCATGTCCCTTTTCTGACAATCGGAGCTCCGTCTCCTTGCTAAAAATTTGTAAACAGATCAGTTGTAGCTGTAAAATGTTCACTTTGTAAAGTCTCAATTACAGGTTGTCGATTATAACATATAAAAAAGGTAAAGTTTCACTAATTTAATAACTAAAGTGCGATTTCAATGCTGAAAAACAAATTGTTAGAATCAAAGACAATTTATTTCACTTAAAGAACTGGTAGACAAGAATAATATGACCGAAAAAATATTTATTTAGTTTAAAGACATATTTTGTTTCGCATATAAGGAAATTCTTAACACTTTCGTTACAAGCGCTGGTCATAGGAGGCATCCACGCAATGACCTGTGTGTACGATCCCACGCTTTAGCCGGCATCGTCAGCGTGATACCTGACATTACCTAATTATTACTGAATTAATAATTACTTATTAATTAATAATTACTGATAATTACCGCTGACTAGAAACGACGCGTGAGCCAATCAGACGCGCACTACCATTTTAATTACCCCCTTATCGATTGGCCTTTACACCGCTCGCCTCTTAAGCTGGACCATTCGGATTCTCAGTTGCTAATATTTAACTGGCGTGCAATGTGCAATGTGCAATGTGACCCGTATTGAAATTAACCTACAAAGAGTTATTTCTGTGTTTTTTAGTCGGGAGTGAGGTATTTTTCTGATACAAAAAATAGTATTATAATAAGAAATCTGTCTTAAAACATCACAAAAAATTGAAAAACAGCGATTGATTTTTCAAGGTTCGCTAGATTTATTTAAAAATTTTGTTGAAAGCTTTGTTTAGTTTGTTTTATAAAAAAAAATTGCCCCCTTATCAGAATGCTAAAGCGAACCTCGAAAAGGATTCTATTTTATAACGGGTTGGCTAATTCAGAAAATGATTTAGATAAGGAAGATCAAATGCTTTTTACTCTACAGAAAGGAAATGATGAACTATATGCAGTACTGCAGAATCGGAAGCAGAGACGATTGAAGAAGACAATGACTATTACTGCGATATATGGACGTCTAAAACTTTTATCTTTAAAATGCATAAGTTTGTGTCAGAAGATGAAGGAATTACAGGTAACATTAGATGTTTAGCAAAAATCTTAGATTACTTTCAGCTTTTCGTGTTCGCAGATTTCGTACAATTGATTGCAAATGAAACAAATCAGTATTTATCTCGAAAAAATGATGACATAAACCATACAAAAGAAACAATACTAGCCAAACTATACTGTTTTTTTTGCTTTGTCATTTCGAATGACCCGAAACAAGGAGTTATTATTATTCGAGTACTGGAGTAAAGACAAACTTCTGCGTAGCGTTATTTTTGCAGAAATAATAACTAGAGACCACTATTTTAAATTATTAGAGATGCTACATTTCACCCATGATCTTTGTCCTGCTAATGATCGTTCGTACAAAATACGGAACGTCATTGATGTTACGAAAAACCATTTAGTGAATCATTGCACCCCTACCAACGGCTATTTATTAACGAATGTTTACTTTTATATAAAGGGCGGCTGTCTTTCAAACAGTACAACCCTTTAAAAAATAGATTTGGTATCTAATTCTTCATTCTCAGTGATTGTCAGGCAGGATTTTTACAGGATGTACTTGTTTATGCAGTATTATCTACCATGTTGGATGGCGAAAATAAGGATACAGTCCAACTACGATAACTTGCCATCAGATAAGTGTACACACCCTTAAAACTGCATCACACGTACGACACGCAGACTAATTGGCTTTCTCCCACTACGTGTGCTATTTTGCTTATGATTTGCGCCCATGATTTACGCATGCGCGCACCTAATATCGTACTACTAGAGGGGGCATCCGATAAGTCCGCAGTTCCTATAATTTTCCGCCCCTACAGGCCCGAAGTTGGAAATTTATAGCAGTTGGACCGTATTAGAGAATCGGGAGCAATAGCTGAAGCACTTATGTAACCCTATCTAGGAAAGGAGCATATCCTTTCTGTCGATTATTGATCTTCGAGTCCAGCTTTATTTAATTTACTACATAGTAATTGTGCAAATGCGTGGGCGACCGTAAGGAAAAGGCGGAAAGGAATCCCAAGGATTGATAAAAGATAAAAAGAGGAAAAGCAACCTATCATCCATACAAGAATTTATTATTTATGAAGTGGGAGGTTAAAAAAGAAGTATACATGCTTTTTACAACGCATGCGGGAGAATTTGAAACGGTAGTCATGCATGGAGGAACAAGTGTTATCCAAAAGCCTGTATGCTTAGTGTACTATAATAACTCAATGGGTACAGTCGATAAAGCTGACATGGTCTTTGAAATGGTACTGCCAAATATTATATTATTTGTCAGACATTTGCGTGTGTAATGTTTATTGCCTTCACAAATACAAAAGGAAAGAACACATATCCATGGAAAAATTTCAGTTGCAATTGATCAGGGAAATACTAGAAAAGTAATATCAAAATACAAATCATCAACGTCGAACAGGCAATGACCATCCACTGAGAATAACAGACAGACATTTTCCTTCGGTTTGTGTATCGGCAGGGAAACCCCGAAGAGAATGTGCGTCGTTTTCAGTGCAAACGACAAAATACGCAAATATAAGTATGAATGTAAAATTGTAATGTGGATTTGTGTGTCGATCCTTGGTTTTAAATTTATCATTCTGAATGCAATTACTGAGAAGATGAATGTGATATATTAATTTTCCTAAATTGTATTTTTATTTAAAATAATTTCAAAATTTCTAAATATGTTGTAATGTAACACTTAAAGAAGTGTACACATTGGAGAATGGCAAGGCAGCTTTGAAAGACGTTAAGGTACAAAGAAATATGTATTTGCTATTGTGAAATGTTCGTCAAACGAGATTTTGTTATAAAGTGTAAGCTGCTGTAAGAAATAAGTATCTGATAAAAAGAGTGGATCCCTAATGTGAAGTATATATTGTTAGTATATAAAATATCCGTAAGAGCCTGAGGGCGCTCCTTTCCTTGTCCGGATCAGTCGATGGTAGTTCATCAGTCGGTCCATATCCTCCCCCGCGAGCACGAGTATGTATGACCGAATATTCCGCATCATCTTTATTATCGTATTTTCGTCTCTATACTAATCATACTGATCAGTCACACTACATGCTGGCAGCGGTGGGGTAGTGCAAAAAAACTATAAACTAGTGAAGGCTCATCAAGTGAGAGGGGACGCGCGCGTCATACACGCGCTTAAACTATACAACGCTCAAGCTCGAGGGAAATGGTAAAAATTAACGGGTTACATTGGTATACCTCAAATGGCAAACGTATCGCCACCAAACGAACTAGATTTCAGTAATTTCTGGCGGCGTGGCCGGCTTGGAAAAAACGGTTTTCTCGATATATGTCAGTATCAGGATTTAGTGATAAAGAAGACTGCGACAAATTCGATATGTTAATTAAGTTCAGTTTTCGGAACCAGTGCCTCAAAGATACGAAGAAACTCTCCAAGCGTTTGAAGACTATTTTATTCCGCGTAGGAACGTAATGTTCGAACGTTTCAAGTTCAATTCGCGAGTGCAAGATGCCGGCGAATACGTGGATTCGTTCATCACTGATGTCCACATTTTAGCTGAACAATGCGTTTTCGGTCTTTTTATGGATGAACTCATACGTGATCTTATTGTCGTTAGGGTGCTTCATGCAATGTGAAGTGAAATTCTATAAGTCAAACAAAACTGAACCCTACATGAGACGATCACGGCGGCAAAGCAACCTGAAATTCAACATAAACAAAATCAAATTATCCTAGACAAAGTACGAGGCGGAGATCGTTCTGTTGGTTCGATCAATAGAAACGCCAACCACGAAAATGGAAGGGGGCTCAGCACGGTGGTTTCAACATCAAGAAACACCAGCAACAGCAGACGACGGCAGGGAAGACGCCAAATTCTAACTCTACACAGCCCGAAAACAGAAACGGGGCATGTTTCTATTGCGCCGGAAAATCTACGCACCCAAGAAAATATTGTCCAGCGAGAAATGTGGTATGCTTCAAATGCAAGATAAAGGGTCATTTTAGTCGCGCATGTAAACATAGAAATATGCGCATAGTAAATGAAAGCGAGAACGAGGACGATTAAAACTTTTTCATAGGTAAAATAAGAACTGTGGGTAAAAGAAGAACTTATTTGAAGTTAAAGAGACAAACGTATCGTCCATATAAGGTCCATATAAGAAAAAACTCGACATCCTGGGATCGATTACTCTAACCTTAAAATATAAAGATTGGGAATTCGCATGCATAGGTTATGTTATTAAAGATTTACCGAGAGCATTGCTCAGTCTAGACGCTACCGAAGCATTCGGTATTGTGAAATTCGATAAAGGAATTTGCAATGTGTTAAAGGAAATCCCGGAAACGAAATCCCCCACTAAAGTCAATGTCATAAATGAAATTCCTAGATTAGGTGAAGAACTAGGGGAATTTCCGTGAACAATAACAATAAAGTTAAAATCCGATGCTCAGCCCCACGCACAAAAAGCTCCACGTACAGTTCCTCTCACGATGTTAGACAAACTCGAAAAAGAACTAATAAAACTAAAATAATTAGATGTGATTGATAGAGTCGACTGGGTCCCAGATTGGGTTGCACCAATTGTTTGTGTGCCTAAAGGCGATAGAATAAGATTATGTTACTCTCCTCGTTTACAACGTTTTAGACACAGATTGATGCGCTATAGATACGAAGTACAATACATACCAGGGAAAACTCTTGCAGTAGCATACTGTCTATCGAGAAGCCCATTATGAGAGAAGTGCAGCGCGGAAGAATTGGACGATGAAGTCGATGCGTTCGTGAATTTTATTGTGAGCAGTTATACAATAAGAGACGTCTATATCGAAAAGATACTAAAAAGTCAGAACTCGGACGATATTTGTAATAAGTTAAAATTGTACTCTGTTGACGATTGACCTGAAAAAAATACTGAAAGCCCTAAATCCGTATTATCAGTATCGCGCGGGTATTCATTTTTCTCAAAATTGGTTACTCTTCGGAACAAGAATAATCATCCTGACGGATATACAGTAGAAAGTTTTAGCTGCAATACACTCGAGCCATCAAGGTATCGTCAAATGTCGTAGAACCACATATTCTATATGGTGGCTAGGCTTAAGCTCGCAAATCGAGAACCTAATTCGTAACTGTCCAAATTGTATTTAAGAACGCTCAAATCCGAAAGAGAGTTTTAAGACAGAAAATCCTCCCACTCGACCATGGCAGCGTTTAGGATCAGATTTATTTAAAGACGGCGGAAAGTAGTATCTAATAGTTGTTGACTTTTTTCGCGAAACATCGAAACCGAAAAATGAAGTAATTTATCCGAAAAAACGATAATCGAGAGGATAACGGAACTATTTTCGAGACACGGAATTTGCGAGGAACTAGTATCGGACAATGGTCCGCAATTTCGAAATGGATTTAAAAAGTTTGAAAAAAGTATTATTTCCAACACATAACAAGCTCTCCTTAGTTTAGTCAATCGAACGGTGAGGCTGAAGCTGCTGTCAGAATAGCGAAACAACTTTTTTTTTTTAAACGGTAGTGATTGTAATCAGCTCGCACAAGCTCTGTTATACTATCGATCCACTCCGCTTGCAAACAGTTTTTCGCCAGCCGAGATGCTCATGAATCGAAATCTGTGTACATAAGTGCCTACACTACCCAGCAAGCGAGTGATTACAATAAACGTCACAAAGTTAGAGATCTACCGGAATTAAAAAAGGGAGACGGAGTATGGATCACAGATTTAAAAAGGTATGGTAACGTTGTAGATAAAATCTACATTCCGCGGTCCTATATCGCTAACTCAGAGGATTTTGATTATAGGAGAAACAGATGGCACCTAATTAGTGCATCTCATTATGAGAAAAAAGATATCAATAAAAATGAATCTGATAAAACACCGAAACCCTCATCGGAAAGATCTCAAACGACGAAACAATTTGTAAAAGTAACAGCGAATTAAATTATAAAACAATCGGGAAAAAAACCTGTGCAACAACCTGGCGAACCAACTGTACAACAACCGATTGTAGAACAACAAAGAAAAAGAATAATTCCAGCTCGTCAAAGAAAGGAGCCTCAATGATTCACATAAGACCGTTTAGACTAAGAGTTTCCTCTGTGTAAAATCACCTTTTTTAAGTAAAGGTCTCAGTCTCTGAAAGAGGGGGATGTGGTGTTAGTAAACAAAATATCTGTAAGGGCCTAAGGCGCTTCTTTCCTTGCACGGGTCAGTTGATGATAGATCATCAGTCGGTCCATATCCGCCTCCGCGAGCACGAGTATGTATAATCGAATATTCCGCATCATCTTTAATATAGTATTACCGTCTCTATACTAATTAGTGATCAGTTAGTGGTAACACAACAAAATATGGCGTGAGTACAATAAGATAATTGTTACTTACAAATAACTATAACTCGGCTTGATTAATTTTTTTATTATTAATTATATGATTTGTTAATTAAAATAAGCAAGTATTAAGGCAAAATAAATATTTCTTTTTAACAAAAAAAAATATTTTTATAATTTTAACAATTAAATAAAAAAAGATTATTTTCCATCTTTTCATAGAATGACGTTAATTATTTTCTGTTATTAAAGATATCATGTAAATTAATCAAATTTTTACTATAACATAAAGATCTAGAGCAATTCTTAGAAATGAGGAATGTATTGTCCTCACGATAGTTGGCTGAATTTATATGTTATCGTGTTAACCAAAGGCATCAGTTTTCATGAATTCTTCCTACCAGGCAGACCTCTAAGCAGCACCGCTCCACATTTAAGTCTGTGATATAGAATACGCATTCGAATTTCCACAAGGTTGGCTGACAAAAATTTCATTTATTACAATTCGAATTTCAAATTTGGATATAATGTCACAGTTAACATTTAACTTTGTTATGTTACAGATTTGATTTATTGTTTGTAAAACATAAATGCAGCCAAATAGCATGAGAACAATACTGCAGAGTAATACTGCAGATACCTACAATTTAAAAAAGTTTAAGTTTTATAATAAAATTAGGCAAAGATACTTATAAAAAATCGGATGAAACGAATTTAGTTTATAAATTTTCTTGTAAGCAATGTCCTGCATCTTATGCTGGTGAAACGAAAAGATCATTAAAAACCCATATTAACGAAGATATCCATAAGAAAAAAGCAAAATTGGTTGTTTATAAACATCAATATAATTTTGGTCAAACATTTGATTGGGACAATGTAAAAATTATACATCGAGAACCTAACTATGAAAAAAGAATGATTTCAGAGATGATCTATATAAATAACAATTCTAATAACATCAATAAAAAAGAAGATATTCATGGCCTTAGCAAAATGTCTTTTCCATTATTAAAGAAATTAAATTTAGATGTTTAATTTTTTTTTCATAAGACAGAATTAACTTTGTACGATCCACGAATTTATGTACAAGTACGTGTATATGATAACGACACAATGGTTTGTCTCTTCAGTTGACTTTAGGCGATCATTTCGATCGGACCAATATGCGTTCTTCATATTCAACTCAATTTAGACGCCTTAAAAATTTATGTTTTAACTACTAAATGTCGACGGTAATTTATTTTTTAATTTGTTTTTAACTTATATTGTATACCTGTAAAAATAGTGATTATATATGTAGTGTTTCTTTATTTTAATAAATTAGCCTGATAAGGTTGGCGAACCAATGTCAACGAAACGTCGCACACCACACTTGACCAAATAATATGAGTTTGTTTTAACTCATTTGCCTTCATCAATCCAAGAAAATTTTCTTTAGTTGATTTGTTTATGTTCTAAATCCTATTTATAACGATTAAAACAATAAAATAACTATCAAAAAACATTATTCATGGCAAATTAATTAATTTTTACATTCTCATCCAGAGAAGGTATTAGATTTGTATGACCCCCTTTAAATCCGAAAAAAAGGTTTTTACGAAGATTTCTGTAAACTGTGTGTGTCGCTGTGTCACTGTAGATTTTTAGCTTGTTAGCACGATAACTTTCAAAAGAATTAAAAATTGAATTGATATTTAGTATACTCTTTTAGTGTCATAAAATAAAGGTCAAGTTCGTTAGCCAGCCATTTTGGATACAAATTCAAAAAGTGAACCCATTTTGAAAATGTTTGAGACCGCTTTTTTCTAGATTTAAACATTCTCTGTACATTTATTTATAGCACTCAAAAAGACAAACAGTTCCTCCTAATGACTTTTTTGATACAAACAAAACGACCAGAGTTATAGTATTTACATAAATCCAAGAAGCACACGAAAATGAAAGTTTTAAACCAAATAACGCACGATATGAAAGAAGTGAAGGGAAGAAAAATTTGGTTTATGAATGCCCTAAGATTGTCCTAACGATTTTTTTAATTTTCTTGAATAATCGAAAATTCAAATTTTGACAGCTAAGCGGGCGGATTTTTTAATTTATGTCTGTATCTAGTAATATTTTTCCTAATCGCATGTCATTAGATATTCGTGGTATGTATGTATCGAAAATCCAGAGTACTTAATTAGCACTAAATTCCCGCGCAAAGGAGAATTTGATACCACTAATAATTTCCGAGTTTCGCATACCGGAGTTGTGGTTTCAGCTGAAGCTAGTATTACTACATGTTTTTGATCAAAATTGCCGGGGAAAATTTTTTTTGCAGCAGCATAAGTTAGCACTAAATAAGGTCTTAATTATGGCATAGTGTCCATATCGGTATGACAATGTTGTAATTCCAATTTCCGGGACCTGCAAATGACTATATTCACGATTTATTCGATTTCGACTTCAGCGTTTCAAACACTACTTAGCCTCGATTAAGTTTAACCCAAAAGTGTTTATACATCCAGTTTCTGTATTGTGCGTGTTTCGAGTATGCCCCTCGGTTATTATGAGCCGAGCAAGAGAAAAAAACGTACTACACGTTTTTGTGAAAAACAATTTTTTGGTTTTGAACGATTAAAAATAACATTTTCTCGTAAACGGCGCAAGATATCGAATAACTAATATTCATAATTTGAAATTGTTCCCTTTCTTGAAGTTTATAAAATATCCTTTTCAGGTATTTATCTTGTGTGCTTTAAAAGTCACAAATTTTGTCTTCATGATTCTAGTTTTTGATCTCTTGTTGTTGTAGGTTCTAATCGAATAATCACTGCAACTAATGAATTCATTATGTCTACTAACAAAATAGCAATGCCATATTTCACTAACTAATTGGCCCAAGTAGGCATTTTTTCAGTGGTTAGAGATCGTTTGAAGGCGGCTAAAATCGCAACTCTAATGGATTTGTATCAAAATGTGAAGTAATGGAGATGTGCTACAAACTTAAAATACTAAATAGCATTTATTTCAACGAACTTTAACATATTGGTTTGAAAAATATTTGCCTTTAGTTCAGTAATAATGCGAAGAACATGTTTTATGAGATTCTTAAGTTTCCTCAGCAACAAAGCCGAGAAAAATTGTTTTTTGTTTCTAAAATTGAAGGATAATTTGCTGGATTTAAATCATGTCCAGAAAAGGCTTCTATCTACTATCTTCTATCTACGGTGTCTTTTGCATATTTTAGATAAATTAGAAATCGTTTAAATGCTTTCGCTGCGCTAGACAGTTTTTTTGTCATCATGAATTCCTATTTTTAATTCTGAAGAAATTTATAGTTACTCCTTAGATTTATGAATTTCTCTCTGCCATTAAAACCGTTTTCATAATTTGTAATAAATATTTAACAGATGAAATTGTGTTTTAGTCACGCTACTTAATCGTTCAAAGAAAGAAACTAAATCATTATTTAGATGAGGGGAGGATATGTTGAGAAAATTCATGGAAAGAATGGAGAACGAGGAGATTCGGGGCTCGGTAGAGGAGACGTGGGCACGTGTCTTGAAAACCTAAAAGAATTAACAGAAAGGATGTAAAGATGTAGGGCCATATGTAATAAAGATCTGTGCCGAAATCCACATTTTCAAAGTTAAAAAATGTAAACCTCGCGTTCTTACTATCGTCATCTTGCTGTGCAATCCTTTAATCTTACTCAATTTCGACAGTGCTTTAAAGTTTTTACCGTAACATACGAATTGGGGACCAAACTATAAAGAGTTAGGAATTGCGTATAACAAGGTCTGGGAAGGAACTGATCAATTCGGAAGAGGCGCTTCGTAGAAATATGATAGAACTTCCCTTACAGGCAAGTTCGTTTAATCTTATAATTGTACTTAACGTCTCTTCCTCGAAATCAGCATTTAGCTAGTTAAAGTTTGTTACGGTTTAAAATTGCAGTAAATTATCATGTATTTTCAAAAAAAAAGAGAAATACATGTAAAAAAAGAAACTTTGTAATTTACATTTGAATCTCTTATAACTAATCCTTATTGAGGATGCCTAAGGCAAACGCAGTTTTATTTGACATTGATGCCATGTCTACTTGCCGCTGAGGTTGACGCGTGAAGTGTACAGCATGCACTGAATGAAAGAGTGTTAATCCCACTCTTAAGTAAGGCAGTTTTGATCCATCTACTTAGGGAGTGAGTTCCAACAGCTTTATGTGGTTTTTTAATTAGATAAACAACTTGTTTTTTCAATTTCTCAGCTGCTTACTTCTATCTAAGTATTCTTCCAACGCAGTAGCTGGACATAAAATAGTATCTTTGGTGTAAAATGGAATCGCAAGAGTGGAAGTTACTTAATATACAGCCAAACTTTTAATTCTGTCCGGAATTTTCATTTCTATATTATCATTTATCTCACAGATATTTCTGATATCAATTAAACTCAAAGTTTGCATCCTACGACCTGTGACAAGAGCTAATAAAGGGGCTAATATGCCACATCACCTCTATGGAAACTTCGAGGTTCGGTACCTGTGGTGCGGGTTGCAACACGGTGTTTGCGTCCCTAGGGTCGAAACATTTAGTTTCAACTCTAGGCTTAAACTATTAAATTTGTACCAACTTCAAGTTGTATCGCTTCGTGCATAACCTAAAAGAGCTACGAATAAAGAAACAAACGACGACTGGATTGACGTGGACGAAGGATTTTCGATAACACCCCCGGAACTTTGCAAAGCTGCCAAAAAAATTGATACCCAGCTGGGTCCGGAAAAATCCGCACCACGCTATTAAATCACGTATAAAAAATTCATAACTTTGAAAACGTCGTAGAAAACTACTTCTATTTTTGAGTATGCAGTTTTGACGTACTTCGTGCATTTTGTAAAGGAACTGCTGAGGCAAACTTTCCAGAAAAATCGTTAAGTGAGTATAAGCAAATATTCGCGTCTGATCAAATTTTTTAAAAGGAAGAGAATCGGTTTCCTAAGCATAAAATCGAGAGCTTTTGAATCACAGAACATCGAAAAGTTTTTGAGAGAAGCACCAGACGAAATTTACTTGACAGTAAAGGTAAGAATATATGAATATTAAAAAAACGTTTTATCTAAAATTATGAAAAAGAAAATTTAAAAAAAAGTAGTGACCAATTCAAAGAATTCTAATCAAATTCAAGAACGAAACAATAAAATGTAACAATAAAACAAAAATCGTAATAGCTAACAACTAAAATGAAAATAACGTAAATTTTTGGTAGAAAAAATTTAGCATTCACAATCAGTTCGTAAACTAATAATTTGTATAGGTTATAATAATTTATGGGATCGCTGGTGGCTGTCGAAGAAGCGAGTTGCCGGACATAAAGGTCACCGATATCGAAGAAGAAGGATCTCTTCTGCTTGTACAATTTTTGGTTCAAACTTCGACAATCCGGCCATGATAATTCCGGAATGGAAAACATTAGATATCTTCATATATCTCGCACCAATTCTGAACTTCTGGAAATTCCCAAAAACTATGGTCAACCCATATTTAATATTCAGAATTTACTGTGAACTTCTACCAAAATTAAACATGATTTCTTCTTTTGTGCAAAAAAGCGATGAAACTACAATTTAATTACAATTTACAATGCAAACATAATTCTAGAGCAATGAAAGTTTCAAAAAAGTTTTATAGATCTAAAAGTTTTAAGTTTCAAAGTTTTAATTAAAACTAAAAAAAAATTCTAAACTATATAGGTAATTTTTTTGTAATTCAAGAGGCTTCAAGAGCTGATTAATTTACATTTAATATTCGTAAATATTTCGTCCTTTTGTAAGAAAGAAATAATAACAAAAAATTTTAAAAACCAAGTGATTGTTTCTTATGAAACTTGTTCTTACAGACTGGGGCCTTCGCCCCCCCCCCCCTCCGCAACCCACTCGGCTCCGCCCCTGGGCCCAACTGGGGGACTTCGCCCTACCAAGCCCACTTTAATAATTCAATTACTTCAGTTTAAATCTGCTTCAAATTTCGCGCCATGCATAGTATTGTGAATGGTTAGGTTGATCCAGTGGTGTCAGAACGTGGATATCTTTGGCATGCACAGCAATTATTCCTATATACTTTTAGGTTCTGTAACGTCACGTGTAAATTTAAAAATACACAATAACTATTGCGCATCTCAGATATATCCGTGATCTGACACCACACGGTTGGTCAGTAATCGTTCGATACTAATCAAATAGAAAACGTCAATCATAATCAATCCATTCAGATTCTTCTCAATAGATATGTCAGATTGAACATTTCGAGACGTCCTAACGATAGGATGCTAACGCACGTGATCGACTAGATGATACTTAACCAAAAATATAAACAATAAAAAGCTAACCGAGAAGTTAGCGGTAGTAAGTTTTACCTTGTGGAATTGAGCAAGATGAAACTAGAAGTTGGCCAAAACTAAAAGATGCTCGCTCGCTCCATCAAATCATGAAAGTTCTATCTCCGGCGAGCAAACCATGAAGGTGCCCTTTCTCGCCGTGTCTCCGGCGTGAAGTGGCACCTTCATGCTTTGCTTGGCCCAGATAAAACTTTCATAACTTGATGGAGCGAGCGAGCACCTTTTAGTTTTGGCCAACTTCTAGCTTCATCTTGCTCAATTCTACGAGCAAGAATTTCTAGCGCTAACTTCTCGGATAGCTTTTTATTGTTTTTATTTTTGCTCAAGTACCGTCAAGTCGTGTGGCGTGCGTTGGCATCCTACCGTTAGGACGCCTCGATTTATGCAGTTGCATGCATTACTCGGAATATAACATACTATTAATGTTAGCTTTTCGAATGAAATTATACAATTCGTTCTCCAACGACTCAAGGTATTCAAAACTATCGCTGGGTCCCATGTAGTCGTATTTTTTACCTGGTGGTCTTATGATTAAAAGAAATCTAGAATCAGAGAATCTAGAAGCGGGTAAAAAGAAACCAGTCTACTGCTGAAAAGCTACTGGAGCTTATGCAGTATGACTCAGTAAAAGCGTATCTTCTTTCTTAAAGTATAACTTTAATTCTGTTAATGTTTTTAATGTACAATTTCATACCCATAAAGTTTTATTT
This sequence comes from Druon quercuslanigerum, assembly GCA_010014905.2. NCBI lineage: Eukaryota > Metazoa > Arthropoda > Insecta > Hymenoptera > Cynipidae > Druon > Druon quercuslanigerum. The sequence goes on from JAAAKG020139150.1 coordinate 22,860, forward strand.
CACACATTATCAGAACGCAGTGGGAAGTTATGTTGGCGAATGGCAAATAATTATCTGAAACCCGAGGTTTTATTAAATTCCAATGCGTCCATAGATACAGAGAATGAGCAAAATCAAGGCGGATTAAATTCGGTAACTTTCGGGTTTGAATGTGAAAACTATGTAAGAACTTGTCACCTGAAAGATATAAAAATTCGCGAAAATTGCTTGCAATATTACGTAAGTGCAGAAAAAGAGATGCAGGAAAGGCTTCCCATGTATCAGCCGCTACACTCAAAATTAAATTTTTTAACCGTGGAACTGCGTTGGATCCGAATGCGAGATTTGAGACTGAAAGTCTTTCTGATGAGAGTATTATGATGAGGCTTAAACTGAAGAATAGTTCAATTTACTGTATTCTTATACCGATGAAACGAAAGCAAAGTTGCTTAAACTTGAAATCGATGAATTTTAGTTTGAAATTACGCTTTCAATAATCCAAGATAAAGAACTAGCTTTTCCTCACTTTTCCGGGTTATTTGAAAGTGTTTTTTAAAAATAATAATAACAAATGAGGAAAAAGAAATAGCAGGAAGGGGATTTGGAGGTTGCCTTCTTTTTCTCTCCTTTTTTTTTATTTTGGCTTTTTTAATTTGCTTGGGGCCATGTAAAAATAGTAATAAAAAAGACGAGAGAAAAAAAAGAAGAAAGGGGATTTGGATGTTGCATTGTTTTTCTCTCCTCTTTTTTTATTTTGGGGATTTTAATTTGCATGGGGACATTTAAACATAATAATAAAAAAGACAAAAGAAATAAAGAAGAAAAGGGATTTGAAAGTTGCCTTCTTTTCCTCGCCTTTTTTTATTTTGGTTTTTTTAATTTGCATGGAGACATGTAAAAATAATTTAAAAAAAAAGACGAGACACAAAAGAGAAGGAAAGAGATTGGGGGTGGCCTTATTTTTCTATCTTCTTTTTTTATTTTGGTATTTTGTTTCAGTTTGTATGGGGTCATTTAATAACAAAATTTAAAAAAGACGAGAGGAAATACAGTAGGAAGGGGATTTTAAGGTTGGTTGGTCATGGGGATATTTCAAATAATAATAAAAAAAGAAGAGAGAAAAAAGATAAAAAGAGGATTTAGAGCTTGCCTTCTTTTTCTCTTTTTTTTATTATGACTTTTAATTTGAATAGGGACAGTTAAAAATGAAAATAAAAAAGACGAGAAAAAAGATAAGAAAGTGGATTTGGAGGTTGCCTACTTTTACTCGTCTCTTTTTTATTGTTAGGTTTTTCAATTTGCATGGGGACATTTAAAAATAATTATAAAAAAGGACGAATACATGAAAGTTCTATTTTGTCTCAAGTGGTGATTTTTGGCGTTGGTGAAGGGAATGAGGGTGAGTGGATGCAGAAGAGGCACAAAGTACGGAGGTAGAGTGTTAAGGAATAAGGGTGAGTGAAGGCAAAGGTCTAACTGGTGAAAGTGTGTGGTTTGACGTGCGAATTAGGAGTGTGTGAAATGAAATGGTAAGGTAGGATGCCGACGACGCGAAGTCCACAAAGTGGCGCCAGAGGGCAGTAGTTACTGGACGATCGCACAGAACAGCAAGCAGTAGTGGCAACAAGAGAGGAAGTTGCTGAAAGTGTGCGCAGTGGGGGGAAGGGGGACGTTCATCGCAGTGACAGCAGCGATGAGGAAAGATCTGATCAGTCGACCAGGGAGGAAATGTTAGCGAGAAAAGACTCAGGGGCGTGCAAACAACGAGGATGGTTTCTCAAACCTACAGCGTCTGAACAAGGTGGGCAGCGCAGGTTTTAATATGAGTCTGGATGAATGGGAACAAGGCAAAAGCGACTAGCAGTGAAGGGGAGGATAACAGAAAAAGAGAGGCAGGGGACGATGTTTTAGAAAGGGACAAAGATAGCAAGAAATTGAAAATTAAAAGGAAAACGCCGGAAAGAGATAGGGGTGATGGGGGATATTTGAAAAATTAGAAGCTCTTATAAAAGGGTTTAGAGAAGGGATAAACGATGGAAGGAGGAAAAAGACAAGATTTGGGGTAAACTAGAGATCATAGAAAGTAGATAGAGAGAGGTTAAGGAACAGAGAAATAGTCAGATGAAACAGCTGAAAAAACGGATGAGCAATTTAGAAATTAGGAATGTGCGTTTGTTGAAACAAACAGAGAATGAAGAAACAGTGAAAGGGAATGAAAAGAACGTACAGAGCAAAATGTAAGACTGAAGAAAGGACCAAGTGAGATTGAAAGACTGGAAGGGGAAAAAAGGGCTAAGAGGAAAAATAACGTAGTAGTTAAGGGGCTGAAAATAGAGAGTGAAACAGGTTAAGTGGAAATAAAAAATCTCTTGAGAGACATTCGAGTGCAGGTAAGGGTAGAAGGAGTTAAGCGAATAGGAGGGACGAAGAAAGGAAAAGAAGGAATGTTTCTAGTAAAAGTGGGCAGTGAAGAGGAGAAAAAGAAAATTATGGAGTGGAAATATATTCTTGAGTGGAAGAAGGGAAAGAATTGAAGAAAATCTGACATAGAGGAAGAGGAATAGGAGATGGAAAATAGGGCAGAGGGCTTGGGTAGAGAAGAAAAAGGGGCACATGGTATGGATTGGGAGAGACAGTTATGGATTAATGGGGAGGAATGATGCTGGGACCAAGAATCAGAAGAAATAAGGAAAAAAGGAAAGTTTTGAGAAAGGTAGGGGGAAGCAGACGAAAAAGAATCTACAGAAAAAACAGAGGGGTTTCCAATCGGCAGGGGGGGGGGGGAGTGAGGAGTAAAGAAGAGGGAAGAGAAGAGATAAACGTGAAAAAAGCTTTCTGGAATGTGTCAGGTTTGCAGAACAAAAATATATGATGAGTGAAACCCGGGCAGATGAGAAGGACTGGAAGCGGATAAAAAGGCTGTTGCCAAAAGGTTATCTGTGGGAGAGGGACGGGAGGCATGGTGTCAGGGGTGAGAAAAGAATTAGCAGTAAAATGTAGAAAATATGGGGAAGGAACAAACGTAAGAAGGATTACAATTCGGAAATTCAAAATAGTGGTTGTTTGTGTACATAGAAGAAGAGGGGAAGAGGAAGGCTGGAGGGCAATAAGGAGGTGGATGGCGGAAAAAGAATAATTGTTTTTAATAGGAGGGCACTTAAATGCATGGACTGGCGAATAGGTTGGGGGGGGGGGGGGTGAAGATAGGAGAAACAGGGTGGTTTATATGTAATGACAACAGGAAAGGAGACGAGGGGGGGGAGATCACATTCATAGGAAAGGGAACAACAGTAATAGACTACATTTTGGCCGAAGAAAGAATGCGGCATATGATAGGGAGTATTAAGGTAGAGAATGAGTTAGGCTCCGAGCACTTCCCGTCCATAGCCACCCTAAAAGGAGGCATCAATAAGCGTGGCAAAGGGAGAAAGGAAATAGGGGGAGAAAGGAACAGGAAAATGAGAATCTGGAAGGTAGATAAATTAAGAGTTTAAGCAAAGGATGGAAAAGAAGTAGGTTAGGTATGAAAAAGAGAAGGGAATAAACTCGTTAATTGAAAGTTTGAAGTCGTCGATTGAGAAGGTAAAGTATGAGCTGGGTACTAAAGAAAAAAGAGTAGGAGTAAAGAGAGGCTAGTGAGACAAGGAATGCTGGGAGGGTAAAGAAAGGATGAAAGAGTGTGTAAGAAAATGGAGAAAAGAGGAATTGGAGAAGGAGAAGTATAACAGAAGAAAAAGAGAACATGAGAAGATGCTGAAAAGTGAAAGACAAAGGGGGAAGGATGAATATAAGGCAGAAGTAGAAAAAGTGATCAAAGAAGGTAGGGTGTCGAATGTGATAAATAGGGATAGTGGACAAAGAAAGCATGTAAACAAAGAAATGGAAATAGAGGAATAGACGGATTATTTCAAGGATCTATTAGGGGGAAAGCAAAATAAGACAGGCCAGAGGGGAAGAGAGAAGGCTATTCCAAGGAGAACTGAGGAAGGGAATGAAATAACAAGAGAAGAAGTGGATGAGGCAATAGATAGGCTAAAAAGAAACAAGGCGACAGGAGAAGATGGGATGGAGAACGAAGCGATAAAGTATGGTGGAGAAGGAGTTAGGGATGGGATGTGGAAGATCTGCAACAAGGTCTGGAAAGGAGATGGTTGGCCGGAATAGTGTACGACAGGACTGGTTGTATCACTTGTCAAGAAAGGGTAAGGAAAGAAGGTAGAGGAATACAGAGGGATCACTCTCACGCCAGTCGGCTATAAAATATATGCAGAAATCTTAAGAAAAACATTGGAGAGTCAGGTAGAACAGAAGGAAAGTATCCCACGTAATCAGACGGGATTTAGAAAGGGAAACTAGTCGCTTTGTTTGTAGATTTCGAAGCAGCGTTTGACCAGGGCCAGGGTGAAGATAGGAAACAAAGAGGGCAGATAAGACAATGAACGCAGATAAGATAAACGTGATGTGCTTCAGAAATAAAAATAGAAAAATAAATTACGCTTGGAAAATGAACGGACAAAAAGTGGAAGTTGTGGAGTTCTGTTACCTTGGTTTTTGGTTTGAGGCAGCAGGTAAGGAAAAGAATTGAAAGTGCGAGTAAAGTGATGGGTCAAGTAGGTGGTATAGGGAAGAGAAGGTTCAAGGACGATTGGAGAATGTGGGTCTGGTTGTTTGATGGAAGGAACATAGGACAGTTGAGAGCATGCGTGAGCGATTTTTGAGATGAGTAATGGGGGTTAGCTGGAGTTGCCCAGGATACATCTTAAGGGAAGAATTAGGGAGCGAAAAAATGGCTACTAGACAAATTAAGAAAGCCTGGAGGTTTGAAAAGAAGCTAGAAAGGGGTGAGGGAAGCAGAATAACACAAGCATGTATTCGAGAGATGTACAGGAGAGCAAGATGGACAGTTGAGTGTGGATGAGTGTGTGAGGTGGGTTTTGGATGGTAATGGACAGAGAGTGATGTGGATGAAGAAATTGGAAGAAGTAAGGGAAAGCAAGGGAGAAGGGCAGAGCCAAGAAAGTACAAAGCAAAATTGATTTCAATATCGTGGAAAATGCATTTTTATGGTAAGAGGGAACGGAAGCCCTGGAAGATCGCTCATTGGCAGAGTTAAAATTATTATTATTATTTATATTACGAAATGTGAAATTGTAGAATGTAAGTAGTTGTTAATTTGACTAAGGATGGATTTGTATATATATCTACAGGGAGCGGAGGCCCTGAAACCCGTGAAAGGGAGAGAATAAATATACATACATACATACATAAGTACCTAAGAAAAAAAGTGAGGAAATTAGATTTGGATTTTGCCTTTTTTTCTCACCTCTTCTTTTTTATTTTGGGATTTTTAATTTGAATGGGGACATTTAAAAATTAAAATAAAAAAATAAGAGAAAAAAGAGAAGAAAGGGGATTTGGAGGTTGCCTTCTTTTTCTCTCCTCTTTTTTTATTTTGGGGGTTTTAATTTGCATAGGGACATTCAAAAATGATATTTAAAAGAGACGAGAGAAAAAGAGAGGAAGGGAATTTTTGAGGTTGCCTTCGTTTTCTCATCTCTTCTTTTATTTTAGGTTGGTTCATTTGAATGGGGAAATTTAAAACAAATAATAAAAAAAGACGAGAGAAAAAGAGAACAAGGGAATTTGGAGGTAGCCTTCTTGTTCTCTCATCTTTTTTATTTTGGCTTTTTTAATTTGAATGGGGACATTTCAAAGTTGTAATAAAAAAGACGAGAGAAAAAAAGAGAAGGAAGGGGATTTGGAGGTGGCATTCTTTTTCGCTCCTCTTTTTTTATTTTGGGGGTTATAATTTGCGTCGGGACATTTAAAAATTATATTTAAAAAAAACGAGAGTAATAAAGAAGAAAAAGGGCAGTTGAAGGTTGCATTCTTTTCCTCGCCTCTTTTTTCTTTTGGGTTTTTTAATTTGCATAGGGACATTTAAGAATAATATTAAAAAACGAGAGTGAAAAGAGAAGGAATGAGATTTGGAGGTTGCATTCTTTTCCTCACCTCTTTTTTATTTTGGATTTTTTAATTTGCATAGGGACATTTAAGAATAATATTAAAAAACGAGAGTAAAAAGAGAAGGAAGGAGATTTGGAGGTTGCATTCTTTGCCTCGCCTCTTTCTTATTTTGGGTTTTTTAATTTGCATGGGGTCATTTAAAAATAATATTTAAAAAACGAGAAAAAAGAGAAGGAAGAGGATTTGGAGGTTGGCTTCTTTTTCTCTGACCTTTTTATATTTTGTTTTTTTTTTTTTAATTTGCATGGGGACATTTAAAAACAATAATAAAAAATACAAGAAAAAAGAGAAGACACATTTGAAGTTTGCATTCTTTTTCTCTCCTCTTTTTTTATTTTGGGTCTTTTAATTTGCATGGAGACATTTAAAAATAATAATAAGAAGACGAGAGAAAAAAAAAGAAAGTGGATTTGGAGGTTGCATTCTTTTCCTCACCTCTTGTTAATTTTGGGTTTTTTAATTTGCATGGGGTCATTTAAAAATAATATAAAAAACGAGAGAAAAAAGAGAAGGAAGGGGATTTGGAGGTTGGCTTCTTATTCTCTGATCTTTTTATATATTTTTTTTTAATTTGCACGGGGACATTTAAAAACAAAACAAAAAAAAGACGAGAAAAAAGAGAACATAGCGGATTTGAAATTTGCCTTCTTTTTCTTACTTCTTTTTTTATTTTGGGGTTTTCAATTTGATTGGGGACATTTAAAAATAGAATAAAAAAAGACGAGAGAAAAAAGAGATGGAAGGAGATTTGGAGGTTTCAATTTTTTCTCACCTCTTTTTTTATTTTAGGGGTTTTTAATATGTATGGGGATATTAAAAAATAATAATAAAAAAGCCGAGAAAAAATATAAAAAAGGGATGAGTTTTCCTCCATATGCGCACGTTAGAAATGCAACAGGTACATGTGGACCTCCAAAAGATGACATAGTAGTTACAGAAGCAGCAGCGATTTTCTCACATCAAGGTTTGCTTGATCATAACGCAAAAAGAATTTGCGAATTGTAAAAAGGTTTAATTGCCCAGGGCATCGTGAATTCAAGTACCACAGATGCAGAAGGAATTTTAATTTGTTCCTTGGGTTTTAATGGTAGTTCAGGTCTCTCATCTTATAAACAATCGTTTAAAGATGAATCCGCAGTAATCAATGATGAAAGTATATTTGCAACTACGATAATGCCCTTAGGATTAGCAACTACTAATATTATACTTTGACTGTAACGAGATCAGTAACTGGGACCAGATCAATGCACACGTGCCCATTTATCACGCAAAGTCATCGCTGTTTAATGAATTTTTAAATAAGGAAAAAGGACTCTTTGTACACAATCATAAGTCGTTTCAAATCGGAATATCACCTTTAAATACAATATAAATTAATACGTACTTAATCGTAATAATTTAATAAAAAAAAATTTTATTTTGTTAATCAATTTGTAATCAGCGACCTCGAGAAACCTCTTATACTCATATTAAAAAAAAAATCACATTTGAAGTACTCGAGCGCCATATTAGATCCACGATTTTGTTTTCATTAAAAATTTTGAGTATGGATTCGTAATCAGCAGCCTCCAAAATCCCTTTATACAAATTTTGAAAAGAATAAAAAATTAATTTAGTATACTCTACCGCCATATTGGATCCAACATTTAGTTTTTTGAATTTTTGACACCGGATTCGTAATCAACGACCTCGAAAACCACTTTATACCAATTTTGAAAAGAATAGAAAATTTATGTACCATACTAGTCCGCCTTATTGGACCCGCCATTTTGCTTTTTAATTTTTTGACACCAGACTTGAAATCAACGACCTCGAAAACCCCCATTTTATTTTTTGAATTTTGAAAATTAGATTCGTAATCAGCGACCCCAAAAACCCCGAGTAGGACAATTTGGGCCATTTTATACACATTTTCTACTCTTGGCCAAATTTCCGGGGTTCTAACTCACTTTTTATTAAATTCGACCCAAAAAACCGTTCGCTGGGAGATATTAATTTCAGTGTGTCTCGTTGTTTAGTGTCAAAGGTTTTTTTACAATTAGTGACTACCTAATTGAAGTTTCTTCATGTTGAAGGTCTGAGAGTAGTCTTATCGTTGCAGTAATATTCTCAAAAATAAGACATTTTTTCATGAATAGGCAGTTTTAGTACAATTGACATTAAATTAGTCAGTCCAGCAATACCTGCTTTGATTCTGTCTTTTTTTCTATTATCCGAACATCTCTTTTAATAACAGCATCTTCAATATCTGAAACTTTTATCGCAAGATTCAATTTCGGAGGATTTATAAATAAACTTTTTTCTGGAATGGAAAACTTCTTGGTAAAGGATTACTTACCGTTCTTTGGTAAAAACTTCCTTATAACCTCTTAATTCTAGTTGCCAAATCAGAATGTAAGGTTGGAGCTCAAGTTTTTCCCTCTGCTGATCTTTTACCAAAAGCACCTAGAGCAGGGGTGGCCGACTTGATAAGAGCTAAGATCTACTTTTTACGGACGCAACCATGTGGAATCTACCAGTTACATACTTCTTGAAATTTTAGATGAAACAATAAATTTATATATTATTTTTTTATCAAAAGGAAAAAACATAAAATTGAATTCTTAATAACTTCCAATATTTTTGCGTTACCGCGATCGACCGGTTGGCCATCCCTGACCTACAGTCTCTTCGTACAATACCACCTCCTCTGGTTTTTTATTTTCGAAATTATCGGACAGAAATTCAGGAACAATTACAAAGGTGTGTAATTGATCAAGTGAAGAATCTATAGGATTTTCTGCAGAATTGTCTTGAGATTTTTCTTGGGACTGTTGCCGTATGACCGATTATAATTATGATAATCGTAAGCATAGTATCGACAAAAATTCTTTTTCTCAGAATAAGTATCGCTAAGACGAACTAGACGTCTGTAATCATTTTATCTTATACTATCTAAAATGAGAATAATGAAAAATAATACCTTCTTAAAACAGAGAAACAAAAGGCACAGATAGATGATACCTGTCTTGCAACCCCTTTCCATTTACATAAATAGAACATAGTACACTTATTACCCTTTACAGAGTGCAAATAAATTCTGAATCTTATGACAAAAAACATGCGGCTACAGACCGAGGTGCTGTGGAAGAATTCTCAATTACTTCGGTTGCAGACCGAGTACTAACATAAAATGAGACAAACTTTTTAGACAATGGTCTTGCAAGAGCTTGACTTGTTTTCTAAAAAATTAGTTCTCATATTTAGTTGCAGAATAAATGTGAAAAAAATGAAACAGTTTTTAATCTACCATCAGTTGCAGACCGAGAAGACTGGTAATTTATATAGTTGCAGCTGCGTAGTTGAATCCAAAGATGTCAAATATACGAGGAACCGAACATAACATTGTTTTCTTATCGTCAGGATCATAATGATTATCTGGGGGAGCATGCCGCTGTTCAACTAGTCTTTCCAAACGACGTATTCGTTTACGCAATCTAATATTTTCATTATCCGTACTAGGAGACCGACATTTATGCATTTTTTCCCATTATAATTTACTTAAAATTCACTGGTACGTGACGTTTCGTCACATAAAAGACTGACGAAACTGAGTAAGATTGCAGGCTTACACAGCAAGATGGCGATCGTCAGAACGCGAGGTTTAAATTTTTAAACTTTGGAAATGTGGATTTCAGCACAGATGAAAGGTTACTACATTCTTATATGGACCCGGTACTTTACCAGTCTGTTTGAAAAAGTGAAAAATAGGAAATTAGGTTGTGACGTTACAGATTTTCTGCAACAAACAAATTCGAATTTACGTAAAAGTACCTCTATTAAATTACTCTCGTGTTTACACTGAGAGTAGGAAAATTCGGCACTCCCCCTTTTTGCTATATTTTTATTTCATTTAATTTTATTTGATGTATTATTCTATTATTTCGTTATTCTTTGTATGTATTTATAATCTTAATTTTAAGAATTTATGGCTGTTTTAATTTTTTTTTTTGTTATCTAATTTCTTAATTTTGTGGTCTCGAGTAAGACCTGTGAATATCACCATCACCGTCAACGCCACCATCACTGTCAACGGATCTTCACACCCCTAGACCGCGACCAATTTCTGGATATTATATCGCTAATCCTTCTGACATCCAAGGTTGGATACCAGATTCTGTCAATAAGAATAGAACGGATTATTTTTTTTAGTATCGCATATCCTTCTGACATTTAGAGTAGGATGCTTGATTCTTCTCATAAGGATAGTATGAATAATTATCTTCTGCTCATCTTAAATCCAAGGCACTTTCCTGGTGAAGATGGACCAGGCAGTTACCATCAATTTCTAAATGGAATAGGTAACATCGCCCAAAATTAATTTCTGCTGAATATGTTTCTGTGGTAGAGAAGCAGTTCTTGTCACTTATGTTCTTTTTTTGTACTTTCTTTTATCGGGATCATCGAAGAGCCCTAAACGAGCCTGCAGAAAAGAAAAAGGGGGCTCCTCGTTCGCCACCTCGAAACCAGGATACAGCCGGCCCTGATAGTTGAAATGGAACGCTTCTCGCCTCCCCCCCCCCCCCACAGAGCGGCTGATACGGGCTAAGAAGAAAAGAATGGGACGATAGAATTTGCGAATCAGAAACAGACCTCATCGGCTGTCTTTTCCCCGATCGTTGCGAATTAAAGAAATTGAGTTGGTGCGCATTAGTCCTTCATCTGACTACGTAATTCCGTACGTTTGTTTAATACACCGGTTACCGCGTAAATCGACCTCTTAGTGTCTGTGAACTCAAAGTGTGAACAAGGAGCACGAAGTGCATCCCTGAGATTACCTGAGGTAGGAACCTCTTTTCTTTGGATTCTTTGGCTAAGTTAATCTAGTATTTTATCTTGTTTATTAATTATATACTCCTTGGCTATACCACTCTCTACTGATTTTATTGATTTTTTTTGCATAAGTGAAAATGTTTATTGCTGTGTGAATTTTTTTTATACTCTGAAGTACCGAAATGCCGATTACTTGCTTTTATCATGTATTTATTTTTATTTTGTATCAGTGATAAATTTTGTGACTTTGTGATGCCTGTGATAATATTTGGACGATGACCCTTTTACGAAAATTCTGAATTCCTTTAAAAAACCCTTCGAATTGCCCAATTTTTTTTTGTGATGACCTTCTCTTTTGTAAAATTAACCTTTAGAATTACCCGAATTTTACATTTAGTGAGTGACCTTTTTGTGAACTTTTGCGATCTATTGAGATTATCCCTTTAAAATTACCTCCATTATGTGCCTTATGAGGACACTTTTGCGAACTTTTGCGATTCCTTGCAATTACCCCTTTAGAATTATCCATATTTTTTAGCTTCTAATAACCCGTTTTAGGCTTTTGCGATCCCTTCAGCTTATACCTTTTTAATTACTCTTTTAATTTTGAGCCCCAAAGGATGGCCCTTTTATAATGACACCTTTATAAAGTTTGCGATCCTTTTGGTATTACCCTTCTAATTTTGAGAGCCTTGTGATGACCCTTAATCATGCTTTAACATTCCCTATAATGTTTGCGACCTCTTTTGAATTATCCTTTAATTTTGAAATCCCATGACGCCTTTTTTATTATTTGGCGACTTTGGCACGTCTCGGTCGGTAGTTTCTCATGAGCACGAACTCCGCTCAAGGGGCTTAAAAGTGCCCCTCCCATTAGAATACATTTAAAGTTACGTTTCGCAAATTTGTTACGTTTTAAAATAATTCTGTAAAAACACATTCATTTTTAAACAAAAATGTTAATGTATTATTTATACATGCAAATTACAAAATATATTAATTATATGAGGCATGTCTATATACACTGTTGTCTTTAAAGAGAGCGGTGACAATGATTGACTCTACTTAGTTAGATTACAATTTCTTAAGACATTTCGGCATGCGATGGTGT
>JAAAKG020139151.1:0-12441 GCA_010014905.2 Druon quercuslanigerum
GGATTCAGCGCATCAAATTCCTTCAGGTTCACCAGGTCCAGTCTATGGGTGTGAAAACGTGTTGGCCTGTGTAATTAGACCAAAATTTAAAAAATTTCACAATGGTATGTATATCAGATGTAAAAAGATCGGAAACTAGTTTTAAGGGTGTCAGAAGATTTTAAGGATTTCAAAAGGTTTTAAAATATTTTAAAAATATTTTCAAAAAATTTCATGAAGATTTCAAGAATTTATCAGATTTGAGAACATTTTAAAATATCTTACAAAGATATAAAAAATGTCAAGGATTTCAAACATTTTTCAATGACTTCAAGAATTTCAAAAAATCTAGCAAAGACTTCATGCATTTTGAAAATTAGAGCAAGATTTAAAATATTCCACTAGGGATTTTAAATACTCTAGAATGATTCAAAAGGTTTCAAATTATTTTAGCTTATTTAAAAATATTTTAAAATTATTTCAAGGATATCAAAAATTTCTCCATGATTTTACAAGATTTAAAAAAGATTTGAGATATTTGACAAAGGCACTATAAATCAGGTTTCCAAAACACAAAGATTTCAAAGTTTTCAAAATATTCAAATTTCAAAAAAAAAAAAATTTACAATAACCCCGGAGGCTTAGCAAGCTCTTACAAAAATTTGGAAAAGATTAATAATGATTTAAAAAATATCAAAAGTTCAAAATTTCAAAGTTTCAAAATATTTTAGAACATTTTACAAACATTTCAAGGTTTGTAAATATTTAAAAATATTCTTCAAGATTTCACAAAGAGTCCAAAAATTTCAAAGATTTCAAAGATTCTAAAAGACTTAAAAGACTTCATAAATGGATTCTAACTCAGGGTTTTAAGACTTCACAGGGTTTCAAAGCTTTTAAAATATTTTAGGAGATTTGAAAAATTTTCAAAAATATTTCAAGGATTTTTAAAGATTTCAAAATATCTCACAGATATCTCAAAAGTAATCACCTAAAAATAGGTTGTGCTTCAGAAATTTTATTTTAAATTTGAACTATTTGATTCTCAAAGAATTAAAGTTTCAAAAACTTGATTTATTAATCCTGAAAACTTGCAAAACACCTTACGTTTTTCTCATAAGACTGAGACTGTACCCAGTTAACATTTAAGATCTCAAACAGTCTAAAAAAACGAGCGGTCACCCATCCGAGTGCAGTCCCCTGCCCGATCGTGCATAACATTCGAGATCTCGTCGAGTCGAAAATCAACACCCAGCTACTGCTATCGCTACATATAGATGGAAACTTTAATTACGTTTAGGGTCTGCGTGGTGGGGTTTGTGGAGTATTTGGTGGGCATGGTGGTTCGGGTCGTGAAGACTGGTCCTCTTCCCTAGATGGCGATGGCACTCTTTTGTTTAAATGAAGAATTCCACCTTCTGGAAGCTCTACAAATACGTGTTTTCTAATCTCACGGCCATTTTTCGGATCTACTTCCATGATTGTGATAGGTTTCTTGTCCTTGGTAGAAAAACTACGTTGAAGTCGTTCATATGGTGAATTTGGAGCCAGTTGATACGCAGTACTTGGGCTTTTATTGACATTATTATTATTACTAGTTTTAGAAGTACTCGCACTTGATTCTGTAAAAAAAAGGAAAATTTAGGCGGCTTGTTTATTCATAATGTGTCCCCTATGGGCTTACATGACTTCCACTTCTTAAAATAATTCCCCTTACATATTAAAGAAAAAAAATCTCATCCTTAATATTCACAAGTATTTACAACTATTCAGATAAGGTCTTAAATGTTGTTCCTTGCCTCTACTTCCTGTGATAGTGCAATGTAGGACTTGTTCGCAAACGATTAAGCGCGTGAGCGATCAAAGGAGAGATTGCAAGTGCGAGTGAGAGAGAGAGAAAGCCTGTTTCCTTATTCTTTCATTTTTTTGTCCTCAGGTTGCTATCTTCTGACTTGCATTCTTTCATTCATTCTCTTTCGCTCCCCTAGCATGCTCCATCTCCTTCATACATTCTTCTCGTAGTCCATCCTCCCATTGAATCTTTACCACATTCTCTTGCCAGCTTCCTTTATCTTTCCTTCATCTCCTACATCCTTCCTCGTTTCCCTATGTAAATCTGGATATTCTGGCTTACCTTGTCTCTCCCATCCCTTTTTAAAATACTTTAGTAAACATTCCTTTCTTATCATCTTATAAAATTTATTGCACTTTGATTCCTCAATCATCCTCCATCTTTCTATTAATTATCTTTCCCTGTCCTTTTTTCAATTCCTTATAGTATACTACAGTCCCGTCTTCTCTGCCTCTAGCATTAAAGAAATCCCTCCTTTTTTCTTTCAATCCCGTTTATTCTATAGGCCCCCTCGCCTCTCTTCTACCTCCATCAAACACTTTCTTGCAGTTTGCTATTTTTCACATGCATTTTCTCATTCATTCTCATTCGCTCCCATAGCATCCTTCAACTCCTTTATACATTCTTCTCCTAATCCATCCTCCCCCAGAATCTTAACCACATTCTCTTGCCAGCTACCTTTATCTTCAATTCCTCTCCTACATCATTCCTCATTTCCCATTCTAAATCTGAATATCCTGGCCCTCCTTCTCTCTGCCCATCCCTTTATAAAACACTTTGGTAAACGTTCCTTTTTTATCATCTTATACAATTTATTGCACTTTAAGTCCTCAATCATCCCCCGTCTTTCTATTAATTGTCTTTTCCTGTCCGTTTATCCAAATCTTTATAGTTTACTTCAATTCCGTCTTCTATATCTCTAGCATTCACGAAATCCCTTCTTTCTTCTTTCCATCTTGTTTATTTTATCGCCCCCTCACCTCTCTTCTACCTCCATCAAACACTTTCTCGCAGTTTGCTATTTCTTCACATGCATTCTTCAATTCACTCTCAATCACTCCCCTAGCATCCTCTAACTCCTTCATACATTTTTCTCCTAATCCATCCTCCCCCAGAATCCTAACCACATTCTCTTGCCAGCTACCTTTATCTTCCAATCCTCTCCGACATCCTTCTTCGTTACCCAATCTAAATATAGATATTCTACTCCACCTTCTCTGTTCCTATCCCTTTTTAAAATACTTTGGTAAACCTTCCTTCCTTATGATCTTATACCATTTATTTCACGTTGATTCCTCTGTCATCCCCCATCATTCTATTAACTGTCTTTTCTTGTCTTTTTTTCCTATTCTTCATAGTTTACTACAGTCCCGTCTTCTGTGTCTCTAGCATTCAAGAAATCCCTCCTTTCTTCTTTCCATCCCGTTTATTCTATCGTCCCCTTGCCTCTCTTCTAGCCTCATCAAACACTTTCTCGCCAACTTCCCTCCCTTTCCCTCCCTGTGCTGCCTCTCAAATTTCCATCTCCAAATTTATCCCTTTGTGCTTCTTCTCTCATAATATATCCTGGCGTCTTTCAATCTACCCTAATGTGCACCTTATATATCTTTCTTATAAGCTCACAATATCTTTCCTTTCTTTCTATCCCCATATCTCTGCCCTATAACTTAATATCGGTCATACCAACCTATCAAATAACCGCATGCTCCTTTTCCATTTTTTTTGGAACCTTCTTTTTCCGATTTCCCATATCTATTTCATTGCCCCTTCACTTCCTTTAACTTTATTCCCTCTCGTCTCCCCATCGATTCTTTCTGTCGTTCCGTTTCTTTTTTACACCTCACTATCTTTGTATTTTCTACATTTAAATTCAGCTTTTCCCTATCTAAGTATTTTTCTAATCCGGTAATCAAACCTGCCATTCCTACTTCATCCTCCGCCATCAACACTATATCGTCTGCGTATGCCAATGCATATATATTCTTCTTACCTATCCTTACTCATCCCTAACGTTTTTTCCCCATTTCTTCTTCCAATTCTGATATTAGTCTCTGATATTAATCTCTCTAAAAATTTCCGATACTCTCTTATTCAGTGCTGGCATCAGCGCCACATCCCTATATAATCTTAAACCTCCTCTCCTTTGCCTTTCTTCACAATTGGTATCGCTACTCCTTCTTGCCATAACTCTGGCCATCCCTCTCCTCATCCATACTGGACTACACACTATCCATGCCTACTCCTCTAGTTCTGTCCCTCCATATTTCCATACTTAATTTGGATCTCATCTTTACTAGATGCCTTTTTATCCTTTACTATTCCGAACACAGTCCTAACAGTCCTCTTTGTCGTCTCTTTCTCTACCATATTTTTTTCTCTACTCCTCCTAGCAAATCCAAAAAATATTTTTTCCATCATACCATTATAATAAATTCATTTGTTTTTTTTTCGTCTCCTTTCTCTGTTTACTACCTTCCATATCTCTTCTTCCGTCCTACCCTTTTTCGCCTCTTCTTCAAACCTTTTATTCTTAGTTTTTCTTTTTATCACACAACTCAGAATAATCCTTTCTTTTTCTCATATATTCTTCCCCAATACTTTTGTCTTTTCTCCACTTTCTTAATTTCTTTCTGAACTCATTCGTTATCTCTCTGAACTCTCTATCCCATCCACTTCTATTTCCCTCTTTCCTAACTTCATTTTCTCTTTTGTTCTCTAATCCTCTCTTAACTTCTCCTATCATTTTTCCAATATCCTCGTCCACATTTCCCTCTCCTATTTTGATATTTCTTACCTTTTCTATAAACTGTTCTTTTCCAAGCCTTGATCAATCCTCCTTTACTACACTTTTTACCTTTTCCCTTCTTTATTTATATTGCTATTACTTATTTCTCCCTCAAATGTCACTATTAAGGGAAAGTGATCCGAATCAAAATAATCACTTACCTCTAATTTCTTGACCTTCTCTCTTACCTCATCACCCACTATTACATAATTAATTACCTTGCTACTTTTTCTCGCTGACCGTGTTTATTCTCCTTTCCCATCTTTCTTTATTGTTGAGTTTAAGATAAACCTAATCTCTTCTTTTTGTTCTTTCATAATTTCTTTCTACTCCTCTACTTTCTCCTGCATATCTCTGTTCACATAAACCCCCTCTATCTTTTACTTCTTTCCTCCCAGCATTACCACTTCTACTATTAATCCTTCTTTTTGTTATTTTCTCTCTTTCTTACCTTTCCCTGTTATACAATTATCTAGCCACGTGTCCATCCTTGTTACTACATCCCGTTGTGTCAAATTTCTCATAAACTCCATATCCTTTTTCTCAAATCCTGCTATATTCCGCTTGCATATCCTCCATTCTTCCCTACATTTGTTTCTCGCCTCTTTTTTCTTCGTACTGTTTCTCATTTTTCTATCTACTGTTCCTTTCTCTCCTGCTTATGTCTTGTATTCTCCCATACT
This sequence comes from Druon quercuslanigerum, assembly GCA_010014905.2. Classification (NCBI taxonomy): domain Eukaryota; kingdom Metazoa; phylum Arthropoda; class Insecta; order Hymenoptera; family Cynipidae; genus Druon; species Druon quercuslanigerum. The sequence continues at coordinate 5,300 of JAAAKG020139151.1, forward strand.
TAAAGCCTTGTTCTTATTTCTTTTGTATGTCCTCTTCCGGTATTTTCCCTTAATTATACTGCATCTTCCTTTCTACCCATGCTAAATCATTCTCTATTCTCTCCGAGCTTCCATATAACACCCCCTTCTTTTTCAACACTTCTCTCTTATGTTCCCATTTCTTTAGTTTCACCAGTACCATTCTCTTCCCTCTTCGCTCTTCCCTTCCTACACTTAGTACTTCCTATTTCTACCTTAGCATCAATCCTTTTTCTAACTTCTTTCACTTCTTCCTGCATCTCCTTTTGCTCTAATCGTATACCCATTATCACTATGTTTCTTTCTTTTTCTTCTCTTTCTTTCCTTTTCTATTATTTGTTCTATTTTTCTCATTCTTTCCTTCTTCCCATTCTCACTCTTACCCCCACCAGGATCCCTGTTCGAGCTTTCTATCTTCCATATCCTACCTTGCATTTCCTCTAACTTTTTATTATTATCTTCCTGCTTGTCTAGTTTTTGCTGCAATGACTGCATGCTCTTTTCAAACTGTTCCCTGACTTCTTCTTATTTCTTTATTTCTTTCCTAAGTTTAGCCATTTCCTGCCTAATTTCTTTTCTCAATTCCCGTTCCCTTATTCCCTTCGTTTCTTCATAAATCCCCATAACTTATATCATGACTCTGCGAATTTCTTTCAGTCTTTTCTCTTTCACCTTCTCTTCAGTTTCATCTCCGTTTCCTTCCGCCCCCTTACTATTCTCACCCTTCTCTACAAAACTCTGCTTTTCTGGACGCGATCTAAAAACTTTTGTATATTTCAAGCTTGAACCTAAATCTTCCTTCTCTTCACTGCTTACCCCCTCCTATCTCTCTTCCTTTTGATAAAATCCTCAATCGATCCAATAATTTTTGCCCTTTATGTCTCCTTTTTCTATAGTTTTCTTGTACTTCCCCTTTGCCTTCTTTTCTTTGATTACCCCCCTCCCTGTGTAATAAATACTTTCTGCTCTGCATCAACCCAGTCCTCCCACCCTGTCACAAATCTCAAACCAACCTAACCTCAACTTTCACACAAACACAAAAAGAGATGCCTTTTCAAATTTCTTGGACGTGGGGCAAGCCCCATTAAGTTTAAAACGTATTATCGATTAAAAAAAAATACGGTTTTGTAAATTTGGTTCAGAATTTATTTTCAAATTTCAATTCTTTATTATACATAAAATGCTACTTTATACTTATAATTAAATTTTCAATAAATTTTTTAAACAATTTATTATTATTTTTTTTAGGATTTTTGTTCAGACTAGAGATGGAGGTTGGCAATTTTTTACCACTTTTAAACTTTTAGTCCCAATTTCAAATAATGTCGCGTAATAGTTAGTTAGTGTTAATAAAAATAACTGTTTAAACTATTTTTTTAAAACCTTCTCTTTTCTTTGAATAATGCTTGAGATTACGTTTTTTTCAGAGCTTTTTAACTTTTTATCCACTTTTTACTTGAAGGAACTTAATACTTTAATAAACTAAGAAAAAATAATTGTTTAAACAAATTATTGTTGCTTATTGCTATCATCTTTTATATTATTACTAGACAGTTGCGATTTTTTTTAGAACATTTTCAATTTTTTAAACACTTTTTAATGAGATTGAAGTAATAATTAATTATATTTTACAAAAATAATTGTTTGAAAAAATTAATAATGTTATTAATAATATCCTCTGTGCAAAATATACGAAGTTGCAGTTTTTTCTGAAATTTTCAACTATTTGTTTATAGTGTACCTAAAGTATCTTAATATTTGCACTTTTTTCTGAAGTTTTAACAGTTTTTTCCACTTTTCACTTAGTGATATGTTAAATAATCCAATTAAACAAAAACAGTTATTTCAACAACTATTATTATTTATAATGATATTATTTTAAATTAGTGCTAGAAATATTTGAAATATTCTTAAAATTCCCTGTCTGTATCATATGAAATGTGAAATTTCATTGAAATAAGTTAATATTATTATTTATTATTTCCTCCTAACTGAAAAGTCAGAGAAAAACTAAACAAATTAGAAAAATGCGCATCCTTCTACCATTACTTTAAGAGAAAATAGTTATAAACAATTTTAAATTCTTCATATAACAGATTTTGTTAACTTGCACTATTAATCAATTCACTAAGTAAAAAGTGTGTAAAATTTATTGCAATGTTTAAGCTTTATTTTTAGATAATATTATTAACAATGAGAATATATTGTTTAAGCAATGATTACATTAAAAAGAAACATTAGAAACAATTGCTATTTGAAAACCGCAAAAGTAGTTTACCTCTCTAACAATAATTCGATTATTAACTTAATATTTGAAATTCAAAAAAGATTAAAATTTAAACAAATATTTTTATTTTCGAGAAAAATTTTGTGGAAACAGTAGTATTTTTACTAAAAGAAGTTGACCTTCAACCAAGAAAGATAAATTTTCTACCACGAAAAATAAATTTTCATCAAAAACTAAAGTTTTAAAACTAAAATGTCAAATGCTTTAGAAAGCAGTCAATTTCAAAATCGGAAAAAATGAATCTTTAACCAAAAAACAATTTGCAATCCAGAAATGTGAATTTTAACCAAAGATTGAATTCTAAACCAAAAAGGTAAACTTTGCAATAAATGAATAATTTTCTAGCCAAAAAAATAGACTTTTTAATAATATATGTGAACTTTTTACCAAATATTTCAAAGAAAACATTGTCTTTTCAACAAAAAACATGATTTTTTTACCAAACAGTTTAATTTCTAACTTATATAATATACATGATAATGTTTCAATTCAAATTGGAATAGTTAAACTTAAAAGCAAACAGCTTAATTTTTTAGTATAAGTATGAATCCTTAATAAATAAAATTATTTTTTTATAGAGTAGTGTAACCTTAAGTTAAATAATCGACATTTGATAAAAAGATGAATTCTAAACGAAGCATGTTTTACTTGATATTTCGGCCAATTAATTGTATTTTTAACCAAAAATGATCAATTTTCAAATAAGAAAATAAAATATCTACCAAGAAGAACGAATGTCCCATAAAATAAACGAATTTTAAGTCAAAAATAAATTTTCAACTTTAGAAATAAACTTTTAAACAGGAAAATTAATTTTAAACAAAGTAGTTAAATTTTTAATAAAAATATGACTTATTAACAAAATGGTTGAATTTTTAAATTCCGAACCAAAAATATTATAGTAGAATTTTTTTTAATTAAAAAGAATTAAAACAAAACTAATTTTCAACATAAATTTATAACCAAAAAGCTCAACTGTTTTCAACGTTAAAAAAATGATTTTCGTAAAAAAATGGGAGAGTCAAATTTTCAATTAAAGAAGTAATTTTTATTAAAAAATGAATTTTTCCTAAACAAATAAATATTCAAGAAGAAATTACGAATTGTTTTTACAAAGGAGTTAAATTTTCAACCCAAAAAAGTTATCCTAAATAAAGTAGTTTAATTTCTTTCCAAAAAAATAATATATATATAAATGTATTAGTATTTTCGAACAAACACAGATGTTAAATTTTCAATAAAAATAATTTATTGAATCAATAAGAAATAATTTTTAACAAAGAAGAATAATTTTTTACCAAAGAATGATAAATTTGCAATAAAATAAACGATTAATAATTCAAAAATAAATTTTTAACTTAAGAGATGCACTTTCAACTGAAAAAATTAATTTTCAACAAAGCATTTGAATTTTTAATAAAAACATGACTTCTCAACAATATTGTTAAATTTTTCAAATTCCGAATCAGAAATATCACAGTAGCATTTTCAATAAAAAAAAGTTTAAGCTTTTTATCAGGAAAGATAGGATTTCAACAAATTAAATCAATTTTTAACCAAAAAGCTTGTGTTTTTAATGAAAAAAAATCGATTTTCTTAAAAAAATGGAATAGACAAATATTCAATTAAAGCCGTTATTTTTATTAAAAAATGAATTTTTTCTAAACAAAATAAAATAAATAAATATAAATAAATTTAATTTTAAAGTAGGTTGTTCAATTTAAAAATAAATAGTTTAATTTTTAGCTAAATAATTTAGTTTTTTAGCATAGTAGTTTAATTTTTAATCAAAAACTGGAATTTTCAAGGAAAAATTCGATTTTAATCCGAAAAGTTGAAATTTCAACTACAATGAGGATCCTTTAACCACACGAATGTTTTGCGCAAAAGTTTAATTTTAAAAAAGTAATTGATTTTTTAAATGAAAAAATATTTTATTTTCAGCAAAAGATGTACGAGTATTTTCTGAAAAAACAGATGTCTTATTTTCAATAAAAATAATTTATTCGACCAATGAGAAATAATTTTTAACAAAAAAGATTAATTTTCTACTAAATAATGATGATTTTGCAATAAAATAAACAAATTTAAAATAAAAAATAAATTTTTAACTTAAGGGATGAACTTTCAACTAGAAAAATTGATTTTCAAAAAAGAAGTTGAATTTATAATAAAAACATGACTTATCAACAATATTGTTGAATTTTCAAATTCCGAATCAGAAATATCACAGTAGCATTTTCAATAAAAAAAAGTTTAAGCTTTTTATCAGGAAAGATAGGATTTCAACAAATTAAATCAATTTTTAACCAAAAAGCTTGTGTTTTTAATGAAAAAAAATCGATTTTCTTAAAAAAATGGAATAGACAAATATTCAATTAAAGCCGTTATTTTTATTAAAAAATGAATTTTTTCTAAACAAAATAAAATAAATAAATATAAATAAATTTAATTTTAAAGTAGGTTGTTCAATTTAAAAATAAATAGTTTAATTTTTAGCTAAATAATTTAGTTTTTTAGCATAGTAGTTTAATTTTTAATCAAAAACTGGAATTTTCAAGGAAAAATTCGATTTTAATCCGAAAAGTTGAAATTTCAACTACAATGAGGATCCTTTAACCACACGAATGTTTTGCGCAAAAGTTTAATTTTAAAAAAGTAATTGATTTTTTAAATGAAAAAATATTTTATTTTCAGCAAAAGATGTACGAGTATTTTCTGAAAAAACAGATGTCTTATTTTCAATAAAAATAATTTATTCGACCAATGAGAAATAATTTTTAACAAAAAAGATTAATTTTCTACTAAATAATGATGATTTTGCAATAAAATAAACAAATTTAAAATAAAAAATAAATTTTTAACTTAAGGGATGAACTTTCAACTAGAAAAATTGATTTTCAAAAAAGAAGTTGAATTTATAATAAAAACATGACTTATCAACAATATTGTTGAATTTTCAAATTCCGAATCAGAAATATCACAGTAGAATTTTCAATGAAAGAAAGTTAAAACGAAACTAATTTTTTACATAAATTTAAATAAATAAATAAATAAACAAATTTTGAGGAAATAAATAAAAATGAATTTTGAAAAGGAATTTTGAATAAGGCATTTTCAGGTCCAATCAATTAGAGGATTTGCATACTAAAATTATAAATATTTGGAGAAAAAATTTTTTAAAAAGTAGTTCAACTTTTAACCAAAAAGAATAACTTTCTATCACAAAAGATAGAATTTCAAAAAATAAAATAAATTTTTAACCATATAGCTTGTGTTTTTAAAGAAAAAATAAATTTTCGTAAAAAATTGGAAGAGTCAAATTTTCAATCAAAGCAGTTATTTTAATTGAAAAATGAATTTTTTACTAATTAAATAAATATTCAAGAAGAAGTTACCGAATTTTATATACAAAGAAGTTTAATTTTCAACCCAAAAAAGTAATTTTCAATTAAGAAGTTTAATTTCTTTCCAAAAAATGGAACATTCTGCTGAAAATATGAATCTTGAAAAAATTTAATTTTAAAGTACGTAGTTAAATTTTAAAATAAATAGTTTAATTTTTAGGCAAATTATTTTTTTTTACCACAGTAGTTTAATTTTTATTCAAGAATATGAATTTTCAATGAGAACGTCGATTTTACACCAAACGAATATTTTGCGCATAAGTTCAATTTTTAAAAAGTAATTGATTTTTCAAATAAAAAATATTTAACATTCCGCGAAAAATGTTCAAGTTTTTTCTAACAAAAACAGATGTTTTATTTTTTTTGTAAATAGTTTATTTAGCCAATAAGAATAAACTTTAACAAAGAAGAATAATTTTCTACCAAAGGAGGATGAATTTGGAATGAAATAAACAAATTTTTAATCAAAAATAAATTTACAAATTAAGAGATGAACTTTCAACTAAAAAAATTAATTTTCAACTGAGTAATTGAATTTATAATGAAAACAATATTCATCAAAAATATGGTTGAGTTTTAAAATTCCAAATCAGAAATATTATAGCAGAAGTTTTAATAAATAAAGTTAAAACGAAACTGATTTTCAACACAAATTCAAATAAATAAATAAATTTTGAGAATATAAATAAAAAATGAATCTTTGGAAAAAAAATTTCAATAGGGCAGTTTCAGGTCCACCCAATTAGAGGATTTTTATACTAAAATTATAAAACTTTCGACCAGAATTTTTTTTTTATGGTTCAAATTTTAAACAAAAAGATTAACTTTATATCACAAAAGATAGAATTTAAACAATTAAAGCAATCAAAGCCTTTATTTTTATTAAAAAATGAATTTTTCCTAAACGAATGAATATTTTTGAGAATAAATTACGAATTGTTTTTACAAAGCAGTTTAAGTTTTAACTCATGAAAGTTATCTTAAATAAATTAGTTTAATTTCTTTCCAAACAGGGAAACTTTCTGCTGAAAATATGAATCTTAAATAAATTTAATTTTAAAGGCGATTGTTAAATCTTAAAATAAATAGTTTAACATTTAGCTAAAAAATTTAGTTATTTAGCATAGTAGTTTAATTTTCAATCAAAAATAGGAATTTTCAAGGAAAAAGTCGAGTTTAAACCGAACAGTTGAAATTGCAACTAAAATGAAGATCCTTCAATTAAACGAATATTTTGCGCAACAGTTTAATTTAAAAAAAGTATTTGATTTTTTAAATAAAAAAAAGGATTTTATTTTCTACGTGAAATGTACTAGTTTTTCCTAAGAAAAACAGATATTTAATTTTCAATACATATATTTTATTCAGCCAATAAGAATGAATTTTTAAAAAAGAAGAATAATTTTCTTCCAAATAAGGATGAATTTGCA
>JAAAKG020139152.1:0-12441 GCA_010014905.2 Druon quercuslanigerum
AAGAGTCGACGTTTCAGTCTGGATTCGAAACCCTTTTCAAGAACTAAATATTGACATAAGCAATTTTCGAAACAATAATGACGTTGTTGGTCATTGTGTGTGTGACTTGGGAAAGGGGGAGGTATGTGACCTACATTATTTCTATAACGTGTCACAGGAGTGCCTTCCCGCCCCCACGGGACTTGGAAAAGGGGGAGTTATGTGACCTAAATTATTTCTATAACCTGTCACAGAAGTGCCTTCCCGCCCCCCAGGGGACTTGGAAAAGGGGGAGGTATGTGACCTAAATTATTTCTATAACCATAGAAACGAAAAAAACCTACTTTTCACGGTTCGTTAATTGGGAGGGGCAGAATATTATGGATGATTGTTCGGATTTTTACTATTCACTTCGGAAGGAGTCAAACGGTCACAGGGGTGCCTTCCCCCTTTTCCAAGTCCCGTGGGGGGAAGGCCCTCCTGTGACAGGGTATAGAAATAATGTAGGTCAAAAACCTCCCCCTTTTCCCAAGTCCCGTGGAGGGCGATAAGGCACCCCTGTGACCGTTTGACTCCTTCCGAAGTGAATAGTAAAAATCCGAACAATCATCCATAATATTCTGTCCCTCCCAATTATCGAACCGTGAAAAGTAGGTTTATTTCTTCTAAAGCAAACATTTATTCTCCCAATCGCGGTAACAAAAATCAAGTCCCGTTATGAGACCCATAAAAAAAGTCCGAGACACCCTATACCTACATTTGAATGCCGGGCGAATGCCGCGCTTCGGCATTTCCTCGGATGTTGACAATTTTTGCAGTTGCAATTTTACCACTTTCAGCTGCGATTTATATAAATTCTTACTACTTTCTCTGCAATTTGCAACTATTTTGCGCCATAATCGATCGCACTTATTCCCCTAACCGCACAATATCAAGCAAATATGCGGGAAACAAGTAAGTCTCCTGTCATTGTTTATTGTTATTTTTTATAAAAAAATGCTTCGAAATCTTTGCTTCCGCTCACTTTTTATTGACCAGAACGCCAAAAAATAGCCATTTTGAAGTCTCTCTTTTTTTTAACCCTACTTTTAAGAAGAGGGCCTAAACTGCAATTTTACCTATGAATTTTCAACAAAAAAGATCAGTTTTAACCAAAAATTAAATAGTGAAATTTTTATTTTAAAAAATTAATGTTCAACTAAATACATGATTTTTTAAAACTACAATTATGAAATATTCAACTTGAATAGTTAATTTTTTAGTTTAAAAAATTAATTTGAAATCAAGAAAATAAACGATTTATTAATCAGCCATTAGTTAAATACAGGATTATAAAGCGTCCAGTCAACGTAAATTGCAATTTTGAATGAATATTTAATTTTTCAACTTAAAAAAGGTGACAAATTTCCAAATTAGGGGACACATTTAAAAATAGGTCTTTACTCATTTGAATTTAAAAAAAAAAAGTGCATAAGGCGAATATTTTCTACCTGCCTTGTACGCTTCGAAAAAAATGTCCGGTCAGTTGCCGGTACCTCGGTTAAGTGGTAACTCTCAGTAATATAATGATGACACTTAATATAGATGAGTGTTACATCATAACTGTAAGATATGGATTTAAATAAGCAGAGAAAGAACTAATGAAAGAAGACAAAACGAAAGCTACCTTCGTAACATAACCTACAATTTTTGCACTTGCCTATGCTTAAACCCCTCACACAATGAAAACATTACACATTGCACGTCTTATAAACTCATAGCGTATGCAAAGAACATACCATCTAATACCACCTACTCAATGCCAAAAAAGGGGTATAGGATACAGCACCAAAAAGTAAAAAATATTGTGCCAAACGTAACAACTTACCTATAACGAGGAGATTTTTATTTGATGGTAACTTGTTGTTCCCACTATTTTGTACTTCTGCTAAAATAGAGGACCTGCAAATAACAAGTGCAAAAATCATAAATCAAGGCATCGCGACACCTTTTTTCAGTAATTGTGTGACACATGAGATCATAGTACAACGTCCAACAAGCTGCCAGAAACAAGATAACTGAAATATACGAATGAAGAAGAGTTTAAAATAATTTTCAAACTTTACCATAAATTGTCTTTATTTTCTGTGTCTTCTTTCTTTTTTATGTGAGACCCATTTCTCGGCAACATTGTGTCAATGACCATCGCTGCCATTGTACATCTGACAGGCAGAGAAGAGAGAAGTGCGCCACTATCGAATCAGCCTTAGGTCGATGAATCGAGAAAATCTTTAAGGCGTGGTTCGCAAACTTCAGTCTGTCCCATAATTTCAAAGAGGGGTATTTATGTATAAAATGTGTTAACAATCTGAGAATTGAATTATGAAATTCAAGCGATCAATCATTTTTCATATTAAATTTTTAATTGTTATATTCTTGCAATTCTATAAAAGAATTAACATGTTAAAGTCATGAAAATAATTTCTCTTCAGTTCAGGAATGTGCTTAAGTTTAGTAGTTCCCCAAACTTGAGTGTTCAAGATATTTACAAATATGTGTTTAAAAGAAAATGTTTAAGGTCGTTTTAGTTCATTTGAGTGTAATTAAATTAGTTACAGCTACGACAACAATTTTATGATTAATTATGCATTATTAGATAATATCTCAACAATATTAATGTCATGCTATTTAGTTACATCACTGGTTGAGCATTGTCCGCCGGTTTGACTGTTGACGCTGTTGACCCTTTTGACAATTGACCGTTGTCATCATAACAAATATGGTGGGCGTTTTAAATGATTCTGACAGTGATGATGAATTGCCTCCCGGCTGGGAAGAACGAGCCACACTTGATGGAAATGTTTATTATGTAAAGTAAGTTTCTGATTCACGTTTTATTCTATAATTATTGTTACTTAAATTTTATAAGGAAGCATTGGAAATATAAGTTTTCCTACGAATTGAGGTTATGTTCACCAGGTATTTTTTAATCAAAGGTGCCAAGTGTTTTTTTAACTTAATCAAAAATAATTATTTTTTCTTTAGTGATAATAATAAGAATAAGGCAAATATAAAATACAATTATATAATCAGCTGCACAATTTTTAATTTAATTGGGATTCTTATTTATGAACGTTTTCCATTATTACAGTCTTCAGAACTTTGCAAGTGACTTCAAATTCTGTCATCAAAGATGTTTCAGAATTGATTTATTTTTTGTTTTGAATCTTGAATTAGTTTATTGAAATATCTTTATTCTTTTAGTCACTTTACAAAAGGAACTCAGTGGACTCATCCACGAACCGGTCGCAAAAAACTAGTGGAAGGAGGTAATTTTTATATACGAAAGTGCTTAACATACTTAGAATTATTGTTAAATTATCATACAATCAGGGTTGTTACAAGACCTAGAAGATATGAACATGTCATATAAAAGGTCTATAAAACCTGAGAGTCAAAACGTTTTTTCGAGTGTACTTCATTTTTCTTTAATTGCAATATAAAATTGAATAAAAATGATTCTTTATTTGTAAAAGTAGCTTTTGGTATATTAAGCCAAAAATATCAAATCTTACGTAAGGAGGGTGGGGGAGGGGGTCTAATTTTTTTTTAAATCCTTAGATAATTAATGGACGTTTTCTTCGCGATTTTATTCGTTAATAATTTCGTAAGGATTTATCCTCAAATTAGTCTTTGACCAGTAGAATTTTGTTTAAAGTATATGTAGAATTTTTCAAAAGTAGACCTTGAAAACCGGAAAAAGTCATGGAATTTTGAAACCAGACTTCTGTAACAACCCTGTAAATATTATTTTTCTTTTCTTTCCGATATAGAATTGCCGACTGGTTGGGAAAAATGTGTTTCTGACGACGGTAAAGTATTGTTCGTCGATCACGCTCATCGTACGACAACTTACACTGATCCTAGATTAGCTTTTGCAACAGAATATAGAGAAATGTCTCAGCCTGTTAGACAAAGATTTGATGGGAGTAGTACCGCCCTTGCAGTACTTCATGGTCGAGATTTGAGGGGAAAAGTAGCATTAGTTACAGGAGCCAATACCGGAATAGGTAATATATAAATGGAAAAGACACGATATTTTTGTATTTCATCCTATTATTGCCTTCAGGATTTGAAACAGCCAGATCTTTGGCTCTACATGGATGCAGAGTAGTTCTGGCTTGCCGAGATATTGAAAAAGCAGAAGAAGCTGCGAGAAAAATTGAAGCAGAAAGAGAAAATGTATCATGCGATGTTTTACATTTGGATTTATCTTCTTTGCGGCAGGTTCAAATTGCTGCTGAATCATTCAAGCAAAAATACAAGTATTACTCGAACTATAAAGAAAATAATCTAGTAACAATATTTGTGGGATAATAATTCATATTTTCTACTTTCTAGAAATCTTCACATCCTTATATTAAACGCGGGAGTCTTTCAGCTTCCTTATTCTGTGACAGAAGACGGTTACGAAATGACATTTCAAGTCAATCATTTGGCTCAATTCTACTTTACTTTGTTACTAGAGGAGCCAATACACCATTGCAAAAATTCGAGAGTTGTTATTGTTTCCAGTGAATCACATAGGTAATTTTTCGACTACCCTGGAAAATAGGTTCTGAATAGTTTTAGCGGGTTACTACGGGTCAGGGAAAATCAGGAAATGCTAAGAAAACTTTGAAAGAGTTAGAGAATTTTCGAAAAAGTGAATTTTAAGTTTATGAAATTCTGTATGAGTATGTTTGGACGTTACACTCTTTCTCCTATTCACCCTTTTTCGGCTTTTTCTAAAGAATTCTTTTTTCTCCCGTTTTCAAGAAACTTTTCGTTTTTTCGCCAAAATGCAAGTATAATTACATATTAGAATTCAATCAGAAAATAAAACCTTTTTTGGTTGAAAATTTAATTAATAAGGTGCAAAGTTGACTATTTGATGAAAGTCGTATTTTTAGGTGAAAAATTCAACTATTTGGTTAAAGTTTGAACTACTGTATTAAATAATTCATATTCATTTTATTAGTTAAAGATTTAACTATTTTGTTCAAAAATCCTTCTTGTCGGTGAAAAATTAATTTTTTTAATTCAAAATTCAACTTAATTTTTTGTTAAAAATTCGACTATTAAATTTTTCGTTGATAATTAATCTTTTTCGGTTGATAAAAAATGAATTTTATTGGTTAAAAATTCAAATATTTTGTTGGAAATTCTTTTTTTGTTGTTCAAAACTTAACTATTTTTGTTTTGTTTGAAAATTATTTTTTTAAACTACAAATTCAACCATTCCATTTTTCCTTGAAAATTGATATTTTTTAGAAGAAAAAAAATAATTTGGTTGAATTTTTGTTTGATTTTGACAGCAACATCTTTTATTAATTAAAAAATGAACTATTTTGTTTAAAATTCGTCTTTCTTGGATAATTTCAACTGTTTTTTATTAAAAATTGAGATCAATTTTATTCTAAACTTCAACGATTACATTTCTCGCTGAGAATTCATCTTTTTTATTTGAAAATTCGATTACTTGGTTAAAAGTGTAACCACTTTGTTAAAAATTGATTTTGTTGGTTGATGATTCATCATTTTTGTTAAAAATTAATGTCTTTAGATGATGATTTAGCTATTTAATTTTCGGGTTAAAACTGATTTCTTCATTCTTTTGGAATCAAAAAAAAAACCTTTTTACAAATAAAATCGTCATTTTGGATTGAAAATTTAACTATTCCATTGAAAATGCAACCGTTTTTGGTTACAGTTTTTTTTTTATTCTGCCATTTGCTTGAGACTTTACCTTTGTAGGTTGAAAACTAGACTATTCGATTAAAAACTTCAACTATCGTCGTTTTGACTTGAAGATTCAACTATTTAGCTGTAAATGCAAATATTTGTTCTAAATTTAGTATTTATTTGATTGAAAAATCATATTTGTGATTGAAAATTAACTCTATTGTTGGAAATTGATATTTTCTGGTTTATTAACCACTGTTTTATAAAATATTAGTCTTTTTAGTTTGAAAATTCATACTCTTTTGGTAGTTTCCCCGTTTCTTCTTGGATGAATTCAACCGTCTTTGATTAAAAATAAAAATATTTTTTGGTTGAAATATTAACTTTTTTCGTTAACAATGATTGTTTTTAGTTTAAAATTCAGATCCTTGACTGAATGTTGAGCTACTCTTATAAAAATTCATTTTGTTGGTAAAAGATTAATAATCTTAGTTGAAAATTAATTTCTTTCACTAAAAATGTAACTATTACATTTTTATTTGCAAATATAACTTTTTCGTCTTAAAATTGAACTATTTCGTGGCAAACACGACTTTTTAGGTAGACAATATAACAATTTAGTTAAAAACTTTTTTGTTGAACATTCATCTTTTTCGGAAGAAAATACGGTTAAAAATTCATCTTTGTAGGTTGAAAATTCAACTGCTTGCTTAAAATGTGAACGGTTTCCTTGAAAATTAGTCTGTTTTGTTTGAAAGCTCAACTATTTGGTTTTCGGGTTTAGAAGTCAATTTTTCGAAAACATTCGTCTTTTTAGCTTAGAAAACTCAACTCTTTCCTTGCAAAATCATATCTTTTCTTAGAACAGTAATATTTTATATATATTTTATATTTTTTGTTAAAAATTCAATATATTTTGACTTGAAATCTTAAGCGTTTCATATTGAAATAAATATGTTGTGTATAATGTAGTACCATCATTTTATTTAACAGATTTTATTCCCTTATTTTTTATAGAAAAAATGAAGAAATATTTAGGGAAAGTCAGGGAATTATGAACTTGGGACTTTGTAGCAACTCTGTTTTATAAATCTGTTGTATGTTTCAGATTTACGTCAATCCGAACACCTGATGATTTAGATCCTTCGAAATTATCTCCACCAGCATATAAATACTGGAAATGGTCTGCCTACAATAATTCAAAACTGTGTAATGTTTTATTCGCACAAGAATTGGCCAGGCGTTGGCAAACTATAAGTGTTTTTAGTTGTCATCCGGGGAATATGGTGTCTTCGAATCTTGCTCGACAATCTTGGGTTTTCCGATTATTGTTCGCGATAGTGCGACCTTTTACGAAATCTCTGGTAATTCAGTTTAACAGGAAGAACTCTTTCAAGATTTTAAGAATTAGCTCTTCTCAGATTAATATTTTTCATTTTTTTAGCAACAAGCGGCAAGTACGTCTGTATTTTGCGCAACAGCTCCTGAATTGGAGGGAGCAACAGGAATATATTTTAATAATTGTTACCGATGTGACTCTTCTCGAGAGTCTTTAGACCCTGAATTAGCAGAAACCCTGTGGAGTATTAGTCAAGAACTGATAAGGAACGTTATGAAAAATGATAGACTTTGGAATGAGGCAGCGGAAAAGAGACAGATAATTTATTCAAATCGAATATCGTGAAATAACTGTGAAATAATCCTGTAAATTTGTAGCATTCTTGATGTGAATATGATTTTTTTCTCAATCTGTTTTAGTTGTTGGCCGCCGTTAAAATAAATCAAAAGTCCGTGAAGTTTATAAGTGTCGTTCTTTATTTTTTTCGAGCGGTACATTATTCTAACTTGCATAAAATTCTTTAAGATACTCAGCTCTCGGTTTGAGAATGACTTTGTCTTTAATACTCACTACCCATCCTGGTTCTAAGCCATAAAATATTTGTCTCGGATCTTTTCGTTCGATAAGCATTTCGTAATCTGGATCGTCTTCTATCTTTGGAAGCTCATAGCCGTATTTCTGAGACAAAACAAGACGCTCGTAGGAAACTTGTTGTGGATCTGCTAAATATCCTCGTGTGGATGCGCTCGAATAATATTGCAGGCAATCCATTGGTGGCAACAGTCGACGAGGGATCGCTTCGCCTATGAAGAAAATTTGATTCAGTATTTATTTTAATCAATTTCGAGGGGTTGATTACTCTGAAACATTTGAAAATCTGTGTGGCATGCTTTGAACTCTTCTGAAAACTTTTTAAATATTTCCGAAATTTGTTAAATCTTTTGAAATCTTTAAAATCCCTAGATGAAGATGTATTTTAAATTACAATAAAGTAGAACAATGTGAACATTTTTAATTTTCTAACATTTTTTTTATTATTTTAAAATTTTATGAAAGTGTCCGAATTGTAATAATAACTTGTGGTGTCTAGCAGAATTATTTGCTAATACTACAATTTTTTTGCTAGGATTTGGGCACTCTTACTAACTTTTACAAGCAATTATTTAATTAATTGATAACATAATTAAAATTTGCATATTACTGTATTTCATTGCATTTTATTGTAAAAATACATTTTCACCAGGAATCTTTTAAAACTTGCGACATTTTTTTTATTTCTTCAAATCTTTGAAATGGTTGTGAAAAATTCTGAATTCTTTTGAAATCTTTTGACCCTTGAAGTCTTTGTAAATTCGGTGAAATCTTTTTAAATTCCTTGGAATTTTTGTTAAATCTATAAAATCTTTGAAATTTTTGGTAAAATATTTTGCAATATTTTGAAATTTTCTTTTTTTTTTATATATTTGAAATCTTTCGGAATTCCTTGAAATCTTTGACATTTTAGTGATACATTTTGAAATATTGTGAATTATTTTAAAATCTTTGAGATTTTCGTGATATCTATTAAAATATCTTTATAAATCTTTGAAACTTTTGTGAGATATTTGAAATATTTTGAATTCTTTTGATATCCCTTGAAATTCTTTAAATATTTATGAAATATTTCTGAACTCCTTGAAATCTTTGTGAAAACTTTGTAATTTTTGTGAAATCTGTTTAAAGATTTGGAACTTTTCTGAACTCCTTGAAATATTTGAAATCTTCTGTATTTTTTTTAAATCCTTGAAGATCGTTTACAATCTTTGCGAAATCTTTGTGAAAAATTTTATATTCTTCTGAATTTTTTTAAATCTTTGAAGATTTTGTGAAATCTTTGATATTGTTTTGAATTTTTTAAAACCTTTGTTAAAGCTTCGAAATTTTTGTGAAACATTCTGAAATCTTCTGAATTCTTTTGAAATATTTTGAAACCTTTGAAGTCTTTGTAAATGCTGTGAAATCTTTTTGAAATATTTGATATCTTTTTGAATTCCGTGAAATCTTTCTGAATTCCTTAGAAAGTTCTAATCTTTTGAAGTCTTTCTGAAATATTTTTTAATTTTTCTGAATTCCTGGAAATCTTTGAAATTTTTGTGA
Organism: Druon quercuslanigerum; assembly: GCA_010014905.2. Lineage (NCBI taxonomy): Eukaryota > Metazoa > Arthropoda > Insecta > Hymenoptera > Cynipidae > Druon > Druon quercuslanigerum. Next base: position 9,158 of record JAAAKG020139152.1, read on the forward strand.
AATATTTTGAAATCTTCTGTATTTTTTTGAAATCCTTACAAATCTTTTACAATCTTTGTGAAGCTTTCGAAATATTTTTGGAATTTTAAAAATGTTTGTAACACATTATGAAGTTTTCTGAATTTTAAAAAAATTTTGAATTCTTTGTGAAATCTTTGTAATATTTTAAAAATATTTTAAATCTTTCTGAATTCCTTGAAAAATCCAAAAATCTTTGAAATTTTTGAGATGTCTTTAGAAACATTTTGAATTATTTTATAATCCTTTAAAACATTTTAAAATCTCTTGACAGCATTAAAATCGGTGCAAAATATATTTAAATGCTGTGAAAGATTTTTAAGAGTTCTAAATTCTTTTAATATACTTTGAAATCTTTTCAAATTCTTTGAATCATTCGTGAAATTGTTTGAAATTTATGAAATCTTAGTGAAATATTTTTATATCTTCTAAACTTGTGAATTCTTTTAAATTCGTGTGATATCTTTTGAAATCTTTCTGAAATATTTGAAATCCGTATTGAAACCACTGATATTTTTGTGAAATCTTTGGAATCTTTGTGAAATCTTTGGAATCTTCGTGAAATATTTGAAATTCGTGTGAAATCTTTAGATTTTTTTTAAATTTACGAATCCTTTGTGAAACCTTCGAAGTCTATGAAGTTTTTGAAATCCTAATTTAAAATCATTAAGTCTATGAAATCTTTGAAATCTTAATGTAAAATCTTTAGGTCTATGAAATCTTTGAAATGTTGAAATCTGGCGCACACTCAAAAGTCGAATTGTCAACCGTTGGATAAATATATTGAATATAACGCACCTCTATTGAAGAACTGTTTCACATTGATCATACATTGTAGACTATTGAGATCGTAGAAAGCAGTTGTTATGGTCCCGCCGTTTTTTTCAATGGCAGCAATCACTGGCTCACTGGCCCACTGCACTTCGATGTTTACTTTTGCACTAAATACGCTCATTCCCTTGAAAATATTAAATGTATTTAATATCTAAAATAATGAAATTTTCAGCAAGGCTATTTTAATTTGTACTCACCTCATCTGTGAGATGTATGCCTGCCTGTCTCATATCAGGTTCGAGTTTATAGAGACCCGTATTAATAACGGCTGTGAGGTCAATGGGTTTAGTTGGATCTAATCTATTCGTATCAATCATCTTTTGCAGACTGTACAACGATATTGGCGGGTATTCTCTTCTTAAACTGTAAACATATACAAATTAAATTATTTTAAGTATTCTTACAAAATAATATATTTTTAAAAACAAAGTTTAATTAATTAGTTAATTAAATAGTAAAAAGTTATTACTGATGGCCTTTATAATAGGGTTCTCTTCCAAATCTCATGTAGAATGGATTATTTCCAGTTTCGTATCCAGGCCGCATATAATTCTGCCGAGCTAGGGATCCTTTGTTTCCGGCTCCATGTTTGTCTCCTCCGTGTTGACCCCTTCCTCTTTTATTCTTGAATTCAAATAAAATTATTCAATTATTATTGTACTGAAATAATTTGCTTCCAATTTGAAGTTCAAAATTTTGACTTAATTTCGTGAATAATATGAGAATTTCTCTCATTTAAGAGAATAAATAAAAATTCTGTAATTCTGCATAATATAAACGCCTTGCAATATTTTTACAACAATTTTGAAGCAATAAAATATACGGAAATAATATTTAATAACAAATTCAAAAGTTTAAAGGCTGATGTTATACCGACGTTAACGTGAAATAATCTCCCAAAAGTAAGCCTGACTGTACTTTAAATTTTTAATTCAAATACTTTAAGCGCACTTAAGTAATTATAAATAAGTAAAGGTCGAAACTGACATAATTTCATGATAACGAAATTCAAAATTATTCGGATTTAATTTAACATAAACAATTCAAAACTGATTTATTAAAAAAGAAAAGCCTCTTCATGCAGCTAGAGAATTTAAAATGAAAGCAGCGTTTAAAATTCAGGAACTAATAATTATTAGGGATAATAGTAGTGATAAAAGTGTTTTTTGAGGGCCTTAACATTCAATTTAGGTGGTTTGTGCTTTGTAATTTTATAGTTTTGAGAGTTTTACGTTTAAGAATATAGACTTTCAAGTTTTAAAATAATTTGTAAAAATGTTTATATCTATTTTTCTAAAAATTTCATATTTTTGTAAACCCAAATTAAAATGATTTAAATTTTGAATTCTTAACGCAAAATGTAATAGTTGATATTCTAAACAAAAAAGGCGAATTTTAAACAAAATAATTAATTTTTTATTAAAACAGTTGCATTTTCAACCCAAAATGAGGATTCAAAAAAATAGTTAAATTTTCAACAAGATCATTACATTTTTACACTAGAAAATTAATCTTCTACCAAAAAGATGAATTTGCATCAAAACACATGCATTCCTAATAAAACAGTTTAATTTTCCCCTGAAAAAGATAAATTTGCAACAAACATTTAAAGAGTTTAATTTCCAATCAGAACAATATGCGTATTTTCAACCAAGTATTTAAATATTGAATCCAAGGGACCAAAATTTTCAATGCAAAAGATGAATTCACAACAAAAAATATATTACTTGATATTTCAAACAAAAACATTTTACGTTCAAATAAAAAAATTTATTTAACCAAAAAAGATGAATTTTTAACAAAATAGTTGAATTCTCAACAACAGCAGATTAATTTTCAAGAAAACAGTTCTCTTTTTAATGAGAAAGATGCCACTTTTACCCAAAGAGATGAATTTAAAAAAAAGTGTTAAATTTCCAACCAAGAAAGATTTTTTAGTCAAAGAAGAAAAACAATTTTTGAATTCTCTTTAAAAAAGTTGACGCTCCAACCAGAGATGCGATCTTGTAACAAAATTGATAAATTGGCAACAAATTGATTAAATTTTTAATTTTTAATTTAAAAGAAGATTAATTTTCTACCTTGATGAATTTGCAAAGAAACACATGAGTTCAATAAAATAGTTGAATGTTCTATTAAAAATGATTAATTTTCAAACAAAAATTAAAAAGCTGAATTTTCAACCAGAGAAATAAACGAATTTTCTACCGAAACAATTAAATTTTCAATTCAAAAAGACGAATTTTCAGCCTTAAAGTATAACTATTTGACAAAATTGTTGAATTTTCAACAACATACTTAAGGGCATGTGACACAGCGAAATACCTATATTACCGACTCACTATTTCAGTTCACTGAATATTTTTTTGAACCTGAGAACTTTTTTTTAAAATAAAAGATCAAGCTGAAACTTTGGGAAATGCATTAGAGTA
>JAAAKG020139153.1:0-12441 GCA_010014905.2 Druon quercuslanigerum
CCGGAAAGTCGTGGGACCGGTATCTCTAGAGAAAAAGGTTCTCTAAGTACTTTAGGCTGTTGCTCTTGGTGGTTCGGCACCCACCTTAAACTGTAGGTCCCCCTCCCACCACCAAAAAGGGTGTGGGAGGTGTGTTAAGGAATAGGAAGTAGGTGTTATAATGTAAACAATTCTAGATACAGCAGATCCAAAACTGTTTTTCCTTTCTTCGACCGTTATAAATGATCAAATAGTTAAGTTGGACCAATCAAGACTGCGGTATAAACAGCCTTTTTTTGCGTGAGCAGCAGTCCAACATTACTGCGCGTTGAACTCCCACTTTCACACGCACGTTTGTTACCTGTAAAAAAAGAGCATTGAAGTAGATTATATGGCATTGAATAAATTGTAGATTTTAATGCCTATAAATCTTACAAATTCCGTTTTTGTGCGAATGCGCTTCTTGGTATTCCAAAGTTTTCGTTCGAATCATTTTGAATCCACAAAAAATATGACATTAAAGTCGCTTCTCTTAAATACCATTAATTTAGTGTCATGGAATGCCCTTGACTGTGTCAGTTCAATGACATGCAATGACTTCAGTGATCGTAGGATAGAATGGAACCAATGCCATTTAATGCGGTTAAATCACCAAATAAGTCGAATGCCATTTAATGCTTTTCCGACCGAATGTATTTATTACAATCAATGTATTTGAATGCCGTTAAATGACCATTCGGATAAAAACGCAATTAGTTTACATTTATAGGCATTAAACTTAGGTACACAACTTGCACTATAAAGTCTTATTTAAATTACAAAATACAAAGCTAAGTACTCAAAGATAATTGTCAAATTGCGAAATTAATAACGTAGTTGACAATATTCACGAATGAGCTCATATGACTAATTATTTAAAGTATTGTTTACTTTTAAATATTAGCGAAAAATCCTTGCATGTTTTTCTTGATTCACCACGTAAAGCATTAGAAATTCTTAAATTTAGCGTTAGATATTTGTGTTACTAAATTTTAATGGTTAACATATAAAAACCCTGGCGCACCGAATGAACGGAAAGGTTAATTCAGCATCATGCAAAAAAAACTCAAAAAAAGAGCAAAATGGGCATTTAACTTGTTGCATTTTGGATTCTACGTTAAATTTGCTATTAGAATGTCACAAGTAATTGCAATAGTTTGTTTTTCCAGCGTTAAAAATTTTTCTAAATGTCGTAACTTCTGCTGAAGGTCACTTCAAGCGCCTCCATAGTCGCTAAAATAGTATGCTGCTACTGAAATAAGATGCCTATGAACTCGCCTTCAACCTGTCTTAATGACAGGTATTCTATTTTTTTTATTTGTTAACGCTCCAAAAAAAACTATTGCAATAACTCCATGACCTTCTTACGTAAAATTTAACGTAGAATCCGAATTGCAATAAATTAAAGGTTCATCTTACTGTTTTTTTGAGATTTTGTTGCATGATACGGAAAGAATACTATGTGGATACTATATGGGTACGCTGTAGCGTATCGTTTCCATTCATTCGATCCGCCAGGGTAACTTTGAAATAAATGTTTAAGTTCGAGAATTGAGGGTTAACAAATGTTTAAAAAATGTTTCTTGTGTACAAATCCCCGATGAAATAACTGAATCTTTAGTCTTTGTAAAACTTTTGGTGTTCCTTACGTTTCTAATAAAATTCTGGTAAACAATATAATAGCAAATATTGAGAACTTCATAAAAAATTTAGATAATAACGAAGATAAGTTAAAAATTAGAATTAGAATTTAAAAATAATTATAAAATTATGATCTATGGTAAAAACTTAAAAAAACAACTTATATAAAAATGTAAAAACTAATTTAGTGACAACAGTTGAAAATAAACGCAATGGCATTGTTTCAAGATGGGAAAATAAAAAATACAATAATGAGCCAGTTGCTTACAAATTAAAAACCTTTAGTAGTGTAGTGGCGAAAGCTTATGCACTCGCTAAAGTACATCAACCAGGTCCAAATTAGAAATTGTTTCCACAATTGGATCACCGAATTACGATCTAGAAAAATACTTCTCAAATATTCTAAAACCAATTTTAAGAAAAATTGAATCGTTCGTAATAATAATACCTTCTACACATTCATTAGTATCTTTAGATGTGGTCTCAATGTTTGATACTATTCCTCTCGATTTAGCCTAGATTTTATAAAAGAGCAATTGAATTTAAATATAAATCTTACAAAAATATCAAAAAATGAAATATTAATTGCTGCAAGAACTATTTTTAATAACACAGTGTTTTCTTTTGAACAAAAGATGTTATAAACAGTTATCAGATTCAATGGGACCTCCTTTATCGCCCATAGTATCTAACCTGGTTATGAAAGATGTAGAAAAAAAGAGTCTTATTAAAGTTATATTTCAAACCGATTCTTTATAAACTTCACCTTGATGATGTATTTAAAATTGTACCCACTAATAAAATTATACAACTTTTAACCGTCTTTAACTGTATCGATGATTCCATTCAGAATACACTAGATAGAAAAAACAATAAGTTGCATTTTTTTAGATTTAGAGATACAAAAAATAAGCAACGGAAACCTAATAACAAATTGGTGCAAAAAATCATCATGGCCTGGTAATTACTTAAAAGTTCAAATCCCAACATAGCCAAAAGATCGGTTTGATACAGGGTGTAGTCGATAGATGCATCAAATTAAGTGACATAAAATACAGAAAACAAAATTTAGACCAAATAAAATCCACCTTACTATTAAACAACTATACTTTGCCGTTAATAGAGAATGTCATAAAAGAACGTATTCACGAAATTTATCAATTTTATTTGTAGAAAAAAAGAAAAAGAATTGGCTCAAATATTACAATAAGACAGATCTAAAAGTCACCCTGCCATACATCAAAGGTCTTTCGGCAAGATTGAAGAGATCTTTTAAAAAAAATTAAATTTAAACGTTTGCTTCAAAAATTACTACACTGAAGTAATAAATATAAATCATTATAAAACCAATGCATTGTGAATTAACTTCTCATTTTAAGTCTTACTAGTACATTTAATAATATTACACTCTTCAGCTTTGGTGCTCCTTTTCGTCAGATGTTTATTAACATTTCCCTATGTCATCTCCACAATTATTTTCCTTCATATCAATTTGACTTGTATCGACCAGTTAGGAGCACGGTGTAAACAGACGTGCATACGAAAGCGGGAGTCCAACGCAGTGTTATTGTAGCGAGGGCCAAGGTAGGGTTAGCGACGGCAGAACAGCGGTCACTACTCTGCGTTCAACTCCCGCTCACGCAAGAAAGACTGTTTATACCGCACTCCTGATTGGCACAGCTTAAATATTTTGTAACTGAAAAGCTAAAACTTTAACTCATTTTTGGAAAGGGAATTTTCGATTTATTTTTCTTAATTTTTATAAAGCCATATAAGTCTAGGGTCTTAAGTCTGGGGCAGCCTGTATAATGTCCCTGGAAATAAATTTATGGAATAAAAGTTAATTAAACAAACATCTTTTATTATTTATCATAGAAAACGAAGAAAAATATTTACAAATTTCTTTTACAAGATTTCGTTACTTCTCGCAAACTTATAAAACTATGTAGCCGAAATAAAATCTAAGTTCACAAAATTTTAATAATTTGAATTTCTTATACTATAACATATTGCAGGCACCAGACTCTTTCGTAACAATGAACGCAAGAATCTTAAAATCAAGGAAAGAAACTCGCAGTTAATGTGCAATCAAAAAAATTTATAAAAATAACTAATGTGATAATTTATAATACATTTATAGAAAAGCAGCATCTTTTCTCTCTTCAAGTATATTAAAACTAGAAAAATTGCGTATTTTACACCATTCTTCTGCCTTTAAAATTCCCTCACATTTTATGAAAAATTACTACTGAAAAGTATTAAATACAAGGGAACTTGTGCGTTAATCTAATAAATTTGAAATTAATAAAAACGTCCGTATTGTATATCCCGATTTTACTGCTTTGATATTTGTGTTTTAACATTAAATTATTTTATAAAAAGTAATTCAGACCATAAAGATAGAAAGTATGTAACAATTAGTCTGCTTATAAGTGGGTAGAAAATGCTATATCGAATGTGAATTGTTGATAATGATCTGTTAATTTCAAACATGATTTTTTCTCTTTAATCCTTGTGTTAAAGAAAACAAATTTCTGTTGCCTTTATTAATTGAATTATCATTTTAAAAGTTTCTGACATTAAGTGGTATAATGAAAATATTTACCGTATCTGTTTCTGTTTAATAATCTTTTTAAATAAGTTTGAGCGACACGAAACTAAAATACTCGGTTGAGCATAACAAGGAAGATATTTGTTGAATAAATGGAACAAAAACTGGATAACACAACCCACTTTAGTATGGCGTTTTAGTTTACATAGGCATTAATCTAAGTCAGTTCATAATTTAAACAAAACAAAAATCGCAGCGGCTTAACAAAATTTTAGTTGGAGAACAAATACTGCATTTTTGAACTACCATCAGTAACATTCCAGATCATTTCAGTATTAAGTAATTTTGCTAGAAGTTGCTTTAAAACTTCTTCAAATGAATTTTGGTTGAAACTATTTGCATTAGTTACACCCAAGCTCCCGTCAGTTATGTTTTTGCTTTCAAGTCACAAAAACCTTTTCATTAGTAATTATAAAGGAATTTAAAAAGTCGCGACGGTAATATAAAATTGCGATAAAGGCATAATAAGACCCCAACAAATTCTAATCAATAAGCTAATTACTGAATTTTTGGGTTCTCTTCTGTCCCCTGTTTCAAGCTTTAATAGTAACATTCAATACCTGAAATATACAGACATTAACGCGTTTACCTCGAAACAAAATATTTTTATCAATCTCGTGTGTATATTTGGAAAAAATTAACAATTGTTTAATACTACCTGCTATTTGCTTAATTAAACTAAAAGTAGATTTAGTATTATTTTTGGTTAAAAGTCCACATTAATTTTTGTAAAGACTTCGGAAATAGTTATAGATGATGCCACTGCGTAGACATAAGATTGTTGGAAGATTCTATGGCTCTAGCAATAGCCTCATGCAGTCCGTGACCCAACCAAAGTTGATTTAATTGCTTATATTTATCCCTGCAAAGTCTCATGGGATTTCCTCTACGCAATCCTTGATCCGTTTCTCCGTACTCGTCAAGATAAGGTGGACAGGCAAAAGACCCACGGTTTGGACTCCTCATGTACAGAATCTCGCACTCACGAACTCTCAAAAAGACGCTGACACCGGCGCCACACTTGCTTGCATGATAAGAACAAGCACCAACCATCAGTTTATTTAATTCAGTCTGACAGCAGTAACTCTGTGAGCACAACATATCTCCGCAAACAAGACACATGGTTGGATTCCTTGAGTCTTCACGATCGCTATTCGGACATGCAAACAAAGAAACCATGTTTATAAGCTCACTGTAGTCCTCTGGAAGATCAACCAGTTTGTTTACTTTCAGCGGTTCTTTAACTGCAAATTGTTTCGCTTGCGCGCTTTGAACGTTCGGATGATTTGCCCAGATCTTTGCTAACTTCAAAACAACTTCCAAATCTAAAAATCCATTGCACGTAGTCGGAAGGCCCAAGTATTTACAAATGTTCTCAAACTTGTCACCGCCTTTCCTGGTCAATTCCACGGGGGCTGGTACGTCCGTTACGTAATGGAAGTATAAAGCACAGCATCTCAGAAAGGGCAAGCAGGCTTCTTTGACTCGTCTCCAGAGTTCCGAGATGAATTGCCCTCCGACGGAAATGCCCAATACCTGAGTCAAGGCGAGAAGAGAGTTGCAATTTTCAACTTCATCTGTCTCTTGACAATCCACATCCATCACCTCGTTCTCCGCGAAATCTGCCGTCAGTAAAATTTTAACTACCAAAGCAATAAATACTAATTTTAAAGCGTAAAGCTCCGCGATTCCTCCGGTGAGGACAGAAGGTCGTTCAGTTGACTTGGTGTTGAATAAACTTGGTAGAGAATTTAGGAGTGGTACAAGAACTCCAAATGGATCCCAGTCGTAGATGCAGGCACCATCATGTGGATTTTCCAGCAGCATGGTGAGGAGGGATAGTGCATGATTGGGTATAGTCATGTCGTCGTAAGGAATATCAGATTCTGAAGTAGAACCAGCCCAAGTTGAACCCATCACAGCTGAAATTCTCGCAAGCCCTTCTAAACTGTCCCTTTGCCTCGAAGACAAAGCTCCCAAAAGAGGCTTTTCTGTATCTCTTAATAAAAATTCTATCGCATGAACAGTGTAGGCTGTTGACTTCCAGGCTAAAAGAGACACTCTTGAGTCTCCTTCGTGGGCTTTAACATTCAGACCTTTTGTGTAAGTTGCCTGCGCGAAGATGTGAATCATAGATACTAGATTTTTTGAAAGACTGGGACCTGCTGGCGAGTAAAGAGTTTCGAAAACAAGTCCAGCATCTCCTAGTTCATCAATAATCTTCTTTATTGGGCACGAGATAGTTTCACTCACTGGAGAAGCCACTTCTGCTGTTGAATCGTGCGATGTTGCACTCGTACAATAACGACAGTAACGGTCATGCAAGGTTTTTGGTGGTTCAGTTGAATCTTGGCTCCTCTTACCTTTGCAACTGAGAGATAGTCTTAGAGCACCTAACCATGTTTCAAAACTTAGATCTGGTGGGTCAACTGTTGGCTGCAAACTACCCAATGCTGGCAAGAGAGGCAAAACAGTGTTACTAAGACATTCACAAAGAGGGCAGAGATACTCTTGTTTCTCTACGTCGAAACTAGAAGGTTGCCTCAGTCGATATGGCCTTCTGTTTTCCTTATTGAGTACATTTTCGAAATACTTTTGCCAGCATCGAGCATGCATCACATGGCCACAGGTTCGAGTGTGAGGCGATGCACTGAGGTTGGCTGATAAATAAAGCGGATCTGCTTCAGTTAGATTTTTCCTATTTTGACATAACACAGTGGATTGCTGGACAAAAGCAGCTAATACCATAGCTGGACCCGAAGATGTTACCATCTGATCTTCTTGGCATAAAATACATGTATCTGTCTTCTTTTCACATATTCTACTAGTTTGTTGAGGACCAAGAGCAACCGTTGCATCCTGAGTACATTCGCTCAGATCCATTGTAGATCCTTGGATGTTACTGTTATCGATATCCAAAGCAGTCTCTTCGAATAATTTGGCATTCTTCTTCATGAAGCGTTTCTGCATGGCCGCAATCTGCGCCATAATCTTGGCTCTCTTCTGCGCTGCCATTTTTGTTCTTTCTTCTTTATCGTTTTTGTTAGACTCTGTGTCACCTGGTTTTTCAGTTTGTTGTGCAGAAGACTCGGGTGCAGCTTCCATCAATGAAGACCCAGCAACCTCTCGGTATTTTCCTAGAACCCAAGTAAGCAAATCAGCATGTGCATCTATTCGTGGACTACTTGAAAGGTCTTGCAAAAGTTTATATATATTCCACTTAGTAGCTCTGCTGGTAAAGTTCAAAAAGGGATAGTTTCCAGATTCTTGTTCTTGTAAAGCATAACCTATCAAGTGGAGTATTTTGTGAACTTGGGGTTCAGAGTAACTTCTGGCTCGTAAGTTAAGAGCACGCTCAAGTACTGTTTGCATTACGTGAAACATAATATCACACTGAAGCAAATTTGCAACTAGACTGAAAGTTTCTGTTAGTTTAGGTAACTTGGGGGGCGGACAGCATTCCAGTTCGCCTGCTGCCTTTCGTCGTTTTCTCTGTGCCTCTTCAGACTTGCTCAGCTCTTCTTTGGTGTAATGATAAAAGAAAACATTATATTCTAAGTATAAATCCGGTTTTAGCTCATAGACTCCTTTTCCTCCGGATGATTGTGATGGTTTCTTGAAGTCTGCTACATCATCTATCACTCTCTCCATTCCAGTTTCGTGGTGAACATCGTCTGGCAAAGTCTTGTTCAGTTCCGAGTGAGAAAGTGGTTTAATGCACAGCTGTTGCATAATTTCTTTTCTCAGGCGATCATCCTCGCTGATCTGCCCAACTCCTGAAACGTGTCTCTCTCCGACGATTGTGTTTAAAAGACCAAGAAATTCCTCCACCAAGTTAATCGTTTGTCTGATGCTGTCCTCTTCTGGGTTCTTCAAGGTATTGATTTCGAATTCAGGGTCAGCCCAGTTCAGAAGATTGAATTTATTCAAAATGTGGATTAAAAATTCGTTGTTCTCTATCAGTGATGCGCCAGCCTGAAGTAGTATTATGTCCCTATCCAACATTTCAGTACGGCATTTGACATTATGATAGAAGTAAAGCTGGTTCAGGAGCGAATATCCGTTCCTTCTCCACATGGCAGCATGAACCTGAGAGATCATCGTTTGAGCTCTTAATACTGGTTCGATTATTTGCTCGGGAGTAGGTTTCGTTGGAATCATAAACTCCGGACTTTGAAAGTGAAGATCATGCTGCTCGAGATACAGGAAAAGTCCTGCGAGGAATCTAGAAAGCGGAAGGTGTATAGACACCGGTTCTGATGATACGTCATATTGTATGCAGGAGGTGCTGTAATTCGCTAATTCTCTGACTTGGCAACGCTTGGTGTCGTTTCCAGGTTGCTCGTAGAGTTTCTTAAGGACTAATCTAAATGCTTTCGTTAACACAAGTTTATCAGATCCACACCATTCTAAGGCGAGACTTATCACAGGTGATAGCTTGATGTGGAGATTAAAGGCTGATTCCCACTCTGGCTCATATTCCATGTGCTGACCAACTTGCCTAAGGACAGCATCCATCCACTGCATACTACACAATAGCGTCAGTAATAAGTTGACCCCCTGCAAGAACCCACGTCGCAAATCATCAGTCCAGACATCAGGCTTGACGCTCAACAAATAGCGCAAATCATAAAGAATATACTGCGCTCTTTTAAAAGCTATATTCGGCGAATTCCTCTCAAATTCTAATTTTCCAGCTGCATTACACTTTCTTGAACTTTCAGAAATGAAGGTATTCAAAAGTATAAACAATACATCATGATGCGCTATTAAATGATGAGCTAGAGTCGGAGCAGTAAAAAGCTGCACGGAAAAAGATACTATAGAAAAGGAGTGATCGTGATCGTCTCGAATGAAATCTTTCATTACTGATCCGTACCTCTGAGTGAAGACAATTGCCAAAGATTTTTTGCTTTCGTACTCCGTTAGCATTCCAGAGATGAACAGCCTATGCCAAGCGGTTCTGGCTGATTTCCAGAGTTGAGAATCTCTTGTTAAAATACCCTCAACAATAGTCATTTCTGGCAGTTTGGTGTTTAAAGCAATGTTACTGAATAGAACTCTGAACCCTTCACAAAGGCTTATAAATCCCTGCAGCCATCCTAGTAATTTCATGGCAAATATCTGATGAGCTATCACATGCGCATGCGCTACAAGGACTTTCAGTGGCCGATTGTTACTTCGAGACATGAATTTTTCGATTTCAGACTTGAGTTCATTGCAATGGGAAAATCCAGAGCACTTGACAACTGCTCTACCCTCTCTGTCGATGTTGGTCACAAACTCTATAGCGTCACGTTGGGAACATTTAATCACGCGGGTGAGTGTGCTTATAACTTGATCGAACGTGTGCATCTCATCGTTATAAAGGACTGTGCAATATGTATCAGCAGTAGCTAAAAGTCCAAGTGGATTTTCATCGGTATCCTTAACTAATAAATCCGAGGGCAGCCCTGGTGTATGTTCTAAAGACAATAATTCATAACAATATTTTAGAACAGCTTCAAATGTAGCTACAGCCCTGTCAGTAACATCCTGCGGCAATTTACAGGCACCGGACTCCTTTGATTGAGTGCCAGCTAGATGAATTTTACAAAAGGGCTCCTTCTTCCAAGCTTCAGTGTCTCCGCAATCGCAGCAACCTCCCCCAGTGGACGTTCCCATTTTGTATTTATGGAAGCGATGCGCAGACTGTTTGAAACAGTTGACACACAAGACGCAAGTCGAATCCATTCCACACTCTCTACAGTTGTAAGTTGGCTCACCCATTTTAAAAACTCTTCCACAGACAGACGGAGGGTTATCCAGTTGACTCAAGAGCTTGAGAACCACCTGGGGTTCTCCATTACAGATGAACTCTTCAAGAGTGTTGAAGAGCATCTTCTGAGCAGTATCTTCGTCGAAATTCCAGTCAAGACAATCATCGTTTGGTTCAGGACTATAAATTTTAGGCACCCAAATTCTCCAATGTTCCTTGAAATGGGAAGGTGAGAGTACTCCTTTGTTCATCTTATCCATCCATACGTTGACGCATGGTTTGTGAGAGTTAGAAAACATTGGCAGGGATGGCGAGTGCTCCATCGCTTCACAGTTTTGACTTTGCTCACTCTGCTCATTTTCTTCATTCATCCTTTGCTGGTTATCAAGTATACGATGCTGAAAATATAAAACAAAATATATCAAGATTTGTAAGTCAGCCACGCTGGGTGTAAATATAAAAATGTAGTTAAGAAAGGTTTTCCAATAATGAAAATTTTTAGGACTATCCCGTCACCAGGAAATGTAGGACGAGTAGTCAAAGATTTACGCACTGTCGGCTATTTGTACGGGATTACCGAACGAATAGTCCCAAAAACTTAATAAGTAGACTATAGTCCATATAACTGATTATAATTTTTTTGTACTCGCTTAGAAAAAAAGAGTTCAAGCATTCTAATATGTCATAATGACCTTCATCTATATTTTAAAAAAAAGTATTAATTAACTATTAGAACGACTATTTAGAAGTTCTCCTATCCTAACATCATTCAAAATACTGTAATCTTAGGAGACGTAATCTTGCGATAATTTATTTTAAGAAAACAACGCAAATCAAAATAAAATTAAATAAGACGTCTTGTTGAATAAAACGTAGGGAATTGTCCTTACGTAACTTCACATGAAAGGGGGAATTGGGTGTACAAATCTGCAAACAGAACATGGCGTCATTTATGGATAACATTTTCATAAAATTATAATGTAAATAAAAGCTTTTAAAAGAAGTTCGCAGCAAAGATCGAGTTTCTATACAAGCTAGGAGACGCTACAGAGAGTATGCGTATAATTTTGTTTGCGATCCCCCGATCAAAATGGTCTACAAAATAGCTCGAAACATGGACAACTTTTCCCTGCGTGTCACAATCAACCTTAAAAGCCTCTTTTCAGGGGCGCTACAAATAGAGAGGGACTATTTGGCACCACACTGATAAAGGAAGGAAGTGTATCTGGGAATAGCTTATCTACTGTAGAAGAATCAGTTGGAGGTTTTCGGTTTATCCTACTACAGCCTGAACTTGATTAAACGAGGGTGCCTACCGATTCTTATGAAGAATGTCTCCTTTTATGTATATCAAAAGATGAAAAAAACGACTTCCTATACATGGAAAAGATAGGTGATTGTCTTACCTTATTACATTAAAATTTCGAAAAAAAAAGCAAAAGCAGAATAATCTGCGCTGGTTAGGGTAAATGTGAGGGAAAAGTTCTAGGTCAATTATGCACGAAATCTACACATTGAGTACACTACTCTAGATTCTTATGAGAAAAATTATTATTCTTGGTCTAGTGGCATAATTATAGTAAGTTGCAAAATTATATAAAATTTGTGTTGATTCGATTTCTATGATCTTTCTTTATGTATTTTAAAGCAATGTTTCTGAAACTGACCTTTTTAAACCTGTATTTCTGAAAAACGCGAAAATATCAAACCTTTTCGCCTGGGGAGCATTGAAAATGTTAACTGCCACGTTTACAATGCGAACAAAAATATGGACAAAAAGATTTGAACCAGCGGCGGGGTGGTCGCTAGGCAGGCCCTTTACCGCTGCACCGTCGACGTTTGGTTAAAGCAGCCACACGCTAATCGGTAGATCTTCGGCAGCCGCGGTGACCGTGATTTTCAAACGCTCATAATTCTTAAACAAGGGCCCACTTACAAAGAAGCCAGGAAAATGTCTAATTATTTTTGACGTACTATCGATTGATGGTGCCTCATAAAAAAGTAAATTTCGCAGAGGAGGCCTTCCCCTTGTAAGATTATTGCTGATAAGCTGATCCAATCTTGTGGCCGAAATATAAAAAGTTCATCGAATACCAAGAAACTCACTGCCGCAACTTAAAATTACTAACTTTTAGTTTTTGGTTCTCTGATACCGAATTTTAAGTCAGATTTTCAGAATCCCGAATGGGTGAGCAAATATCATAAAAATAAAAATTATTGCTTCACGTATGGTCTGACATACTGGCAAAGGCGTTTAGAACTTTGGAAATCTGACTTCAGACTCGTTATCAACTACCAAAAAAACCTTAGAGTTCGCAATTTTAAGTTATGACACTAAAGGGCCTAGGGGGGTAAGCATGCAAAAGTTGCCCCCGCACGTATCAAGTTCATATTACCACTATAGATGGAAATT
>JAAAKG020139154.1:0-12441 GCA_010014905.2 Druon quercuslanigerum
GAATCAAGCCAGCACCTCCACTATATGAAAATTTTGAAAAATAAAAAATTAAGCACGTCAGAATTTTGGGCTTTTTTGGGCTCTCGAATGCGCCAACAACCAATTTACAAAAACCACCTCCCACTAAAATTAAAACTACCCCCTATGTGAAAACTGCAACTCGGCAAAATCAAAGTACTCCCAAATTTTGGGCTTATTTTAGGCCTTTAAATGCACACAAAAAAATTCAAAAACCAACCCCTATATGCAAAAAACCACCTCCATGCCAAAACGAATTCTTAAGACAAAAAAAAGGTCATTAAAATTTAGGACTTATTTCAAGCCCTGGAATGCAGTACAAAAAAGGTTCAAAAACCGCCCTTACGTAACAAAATCAAACACATGCATATAAATTCGAACTTGAATTTTCAAGCAGACCAACAATCAGAGACTCCATTAATACTGGAAAATTCTCAAAAATATTATTTTTTGACAAATTCATATCTACGTGGTGAAGAGGGGTTGATTTTAGACTCGAAGGGTTGGAGCCCAAAAACCAGAGTGGGTATTTTCGTGGAGCCCAAAAATCAGAGACTTCATTAGCACTGGAAAATTCTCAAAAATATTATTTTTTGACAACGTCATATGTACGTGGTAGGGAGGGGTTGATTTTAGACTCGAAGGGTTGGAGCCCAAAAACCAGAGTGGGTATTTTTGTGGAGCCCAAAAATCAGAGACTCGATTAACACTGAAAAATTCTCAAAAATATTATTTTTTGACAAATTTATATATACGTGGTAAAGGGGGGTTGATTTTAGACTTCAAGGGTTGAACCCAAAAAACAGAGTGGGTGTTTTCGAGGAGCTAAAAAATCAGAGACTCCAATAACACTGTAAAATTCTGAAAAAGATTATTTTTTGACAAATTCATATCTACGTGGTGAAGAGGGGTTGATTTTAGAGTCGAAGAGTTGGAGCCCAAAAATCATAGTGGGTATTTTCGTGGAGCCCAAAAATCGGAGACTCCATTAACACTGGAACATTCTCAAAAATATTATTTTTTGACAATTTCATATCTACGTGGTAAAGAGGGGTTCATTTTATATTTGAAGGGTTGGAGCCAAAACTGAGACTGGGTATTTTCGTGGAGCCCAAAAATCAGAGACTCCATTTACACCGGAAAATTCTCAAAAATATTATTTTTTGACAAATTCATATCTACGTGGTAGGGAGGGTTGATTTTAGATCTTGAGGGTTAGAGCCCATCTAAAATATAAAATCAACCCCTCTTTACCACGTAGATATGAATTTGTCAAAAAATAATATTTTTAAGAATTTTCCAATGTTAATGGAGTCTCTGATTTTTGGGCTCCACGAAAATACCCACTCTGATTTTTGTGCTCCTACCCTTTAAGGTTAAAATCAACCCCTCTCTACCATTCAGATATGACTTTGTCAAAAAAAATCTTTTTGATAATTTTCCAGTGTGAATGGAGTCTCTGATTTCTGGGCTCCTCGAAAATACCCACTCTGATTTTTGTGCTTCTACCCTTTAAGGTTAAAATCAACCCCTCTCTACCATTCAGATATGACTTTGTCAAAAAAAATCTTTTTGATAATTTTCCAGTGTGAATGGAGTCTCTGATTTTTGGGCTCCTCGAAAATACCCACTCTGATTTTTGTGCTCCTACCCTTTAAGTTTAAAATCAACCCCTCTCTACCACTCAGATATGACTTTGTCAAAAAATAATATTTTTGAGAATTTGCCAATGTTAATAGAGTCTCTGATTGTTGGGCTCCAACCCTTTAAGACTAAAATCAACCCCTCTTTACCACGAAGATATGACTTTGTCAAAAAATAATCTTTTTTCTGATTTTTGGGCTGCTTGAAAATTAAACTTCGAATTTATATGCATGTGTTTGATTTTGTTACGTAAGGGTGGTTTTTGAATCTTTTTTGTGGTGCATTTGAGGTTGGTTTTTAGAATTTTTTTGTGCATTTGAAAGCCCAAAATAAGCCCAAAATTTGGGTTTACTTTGATTTTTTCAAGTTGCGATTTTCACATAGGGGGTGGTTTCAATTTTGGTAGGGGTGGTTTATGGAAGTTGCTTGTTGGCGCGTTCGAGAGCCCAAAAAAAGCCCAAAATTTTGACGTGCTTAATTTTTTATTTTTCTTTGGCTTGATTCAAGCCAGCACCTCCACACGAAATTTAAATTTTCGAAAAAAGTAGGGGAGCCCAAAAATAGCCCAAAAAAAGCTCAAAATTCTAATGCAAAGAAATTTGGGAATTTCGATTATGGAGGTGCTAGCTTGATGGACCTGTTGTCTACCTGCATTAGCTTCAAAAAAATCTGCATTGTAATGTTTCGCAACATGCTTCAATTTTTTTGCTACAATAAAGCCTTTTTTCCAGAGTTAACAATAGAACTAAGCCCTTCCAAAATATGTGGTTTACAGAAACCTGAAAAACGTGAAGTTTGGGAATAATACATTTCTGTAAAACAAAGATGTCGCCATCTTCAGTAGTAAAGAGAGGATAATAAACTTAAGAAGCCACACAAATCATGGAGGCAACTAAGCTACTGCTTCAGGAATAGAAAATTGATATAGAATTAAAAATATATGAAGTTAACTGTGAAAAAAGCTTTACTGTGACTAAAAAAATTGAAGCGTATTGCAAAACATTACCACGGACATTGTTTCGAAGGTGATGCATGTAGACAATAACTGAGGGAAGCTTACAAGCTTGAAGATCCTAAAATTTATAAATATGTGGGCATTTATAAAATTTTTTCTTACCTTCCTGCATGTGAAGCAATTAATAAAATCGTAAATTGTTGTTCCGATTCTTATACAGTAGATCCTTAATTAGACACATGCATAAAGGAATTGGAAGTAGCTTTAACGAGCATCAGCTATGGATTTATGTCCGAGCAAGCCAGAGAGACTTTCAAAGAATTTTTGTCAGTTTTTGAAGACCTTGCCATGCTATCTTCACATACATGAAACCTGATGAGCCATGCTCCATTGTTCTCTAATGATTATATAATTAAAAAGGTATCATCCCTAGCTTAGTTTCTAATGAAAATGCAATACATAATAATATTATTCAATTATGACGTATAATAATTAAATTATAATTAATTATTATATAATCAAGTATAACTTCACTACCGCCTTCATTTGAATCTTGTTTCTCGGACCTGGTAGTTTAGAAGAAAATCCGCCAGGGCGCGACGTACGCCTCTCTCACAACAGAAATGGCGCGTCGAGTGTTGAAGAGAGCAGACCATGCGAAGAAAAGCATATATACATGGCGCTAAGGCTACCATGATCAAGAAAGGGTTCCTTCAGGGCAGGACTTTGGAAACCTTTAGCGGGATTTTGGAAAAATTTTCGGAATTTTAAACATTATTCCGCAATGACATGAAAAAACCCAGTCAGTAATATTTCTAGAATTTTAGACATAAGTGAATAATATAAACTGTGGTAATTGTATATTTCAATTAAAATTTATTTTTATTAATATTTATAATGAGTATTAAAAAATTAAAATTGAAACCCACGCCTAATTGAACTGAACTATACAAATTTATATTTCTTTTTAAAGCTAGAAAATAATTTACTTTTTTCATCATAAGACATTTATGAAAATTAAAAATGGTAAAAATGCATATTGTTACAGATATGTGGAATATTTTTAACGCTTGATGTTATTACAAAAATTATGAAAAAACTGTATTCGTGAACCATACGTTCAGAAAAAATACTGTTTTTTTAATTCTTGGATGACAACTTTAATTAATTCTTTTTTAATAATAAAGAGAATTTATATTACCAAGAATTTGAGTTTAAAAAACAGTTTAATAGGATATTTTACTCATTATATCTGTTTTAAATTAAAAATTTATTTAAAGTGCAATTTTTTTTTAATTATTCTTAGAGTGAACTTTAATTATTTTATTTATGTCTATTGAAATTCAGTGTTTCTAATAATTTGCGTAAAAAATAATTAATTGCATATTTTCGAAAACATTTTTACTTTATATATTTATTAAATTCCAAAAGTTTCTTATAGTGCTTTAATCACAATTGAAACGAAATTTGAGCTTATTTAAAATTTTGCTGATATCAATTTTCATACTTAATTGAAATTATTAATTATTCATTTTACCAATAATTTCCGTTAAAAAAATTTCCAATTGCAGATTTTTACGCATCGCTTCGTTAAAATTTAAAAACTTTTTTATTTTGCAAACTTTGTTGTCAATTGTTTTCAGCGAGCAAAAAATATTGCGATCTTTAAAAACAATTTTATTTCAACAACTGCAATATATTTTTTTCATGAATAACAATTAAAAAAGTTGTGAAATAATTCAGATAAAAACATGTAAAATTAATTTACACTTTCGCAAAAAATCCGTATGATCATAATTGCATTCAAAAACAACACACTCATACCCCATTATTCCTATTCATCATCAAAAAAAGTCTTTATAAATTTTCCGTCTAAAAGCCTCAAAACTTATCCAAATTCAAAAAATTTGAAAAATTCCGTTTTTATAATTAAAGAAGCACAAAATTTCACATTTATGACCCCTTCCCTTATGAATTTGATAAATGGCATGTGATGCTTTGCCGAATGGTAAATTGGATTTAGTTCCCGCGGCTTTTTTCCGCAAAAATGAAAATTGAAAAAAATGAATTCGGAGATGGTATAAAATATTATAACGGAACTCCCCGAACTCTTTTTTTGAGGGATAATATCAGCAAAATTTTATTCTGCTAAATAAAAAACTATTTTGAGGTTAGGATCGGTTTTCAACTGTCTGTCACTCCGATAATATAGATCTCTGCCGGACCGATGCTGTTGGTATCCACGTAGAAATTATTCATTAAATAAACTTTTTTAATTGTTCACAAACGAGGTTAGTATCGGGACATTAGTTACTATCTTTTTTTGCTTGTCCCAAGTTTTCAGCCAAAAATATTGTGTATTTTGGAAGTGAAGCCGGGAGAATTATAACACACATAACCTCAAAATACACACACAATAATCAAATTTATTTAAACTGAATTTATTTATTATTCCACAAACGAAGATTTCGAGGACGTCCGTTGGCATGTTCGCCATCAGTTCCCAAAATTTTAAGAACAAATTTTGTATTATTGTAGGAAAAAAGCCGATAGAACCTAACACTAGTAAAATCAGTATATGCGTGTGCTAACCGTAAATTTCAAATTTTTATCCCTCAGGGATTTTAGTCTTTCCCCGCCCTGAGCGCTCCTCATCATATCCGCTAAATATCAAGTTCATGTCCGTCCCAGTAGCAACCAAAAAATTTGGTTGCGAGAACCAAACTTTGGTTCGGTTAACCAAACTTTTTTCTTTGCGTAGACGACTGCTTTGACTACTTTAAAAAAAATTCTTTAAAAGAAAATGTACGATTTAAATACCGTGCCTGATTTTTTATATTTTGGCCAGCAAAGCCAGTAGTGCCCTTTGACTATTGAGCTTTCTGGTATGAGCTTCTAACTAGCTCACTCGAAAGTTATCAAAGCCTCATTGAAATTGAATTCTGAAATTCCTTGAAGGTTTGTGGTCAGTTAATGCAAATTGTGGAGATGCACTCTAAAGCACTTAACCATCGATGGTGATCGATATTGGCAAAAATACGGTCAAGTGGTTCTCTTGGCCTGTTCCACGTATAAAATTCTTTTTATACTAATTTTATGTTAGGCCAAGGGAATAAAATATTGGGAAACTACTATTTAATAAATGATTAACCTATAGTAGATAAACATTAATTTTTAAATAAAAACGTAGGCACAATATTTGATTTAATTAAGACTTAGGGCTTTATGTCACTTGAAGAGTTAAAATTAGAATCCATTTTTTATGCTTGGTACAATATCTAACGCAACTCGAAGAAATTTTCTGGGGATACAAATGTAAATAAATATGAGAGAAAAAAAAGAAATAATGGATGTTATCGACAATTATTGTGCATCGAAAATTAAATAAATAAACTGGTCTTTTAACAGCATAAATTACTATTGTACACAATTTTCTATAAATTATATTAAACATTCAGCAATATCTATAGCAATGTTATACCTTATAGAGGAAAGAACATTATTTTTGCAAAAAAAGTTTCAAACTTATAAAAAATAATTGTTTTAGCAATTTATTTTGTGATTAATTTTTTTCCTAATGCTGCTACTTACTAATTTTATAGTAAATGGTTGCATTTTAATCAATTATGACTGATTTTTTGTATGAAAGACATTCCTGAAAACTCTACTTTATACAATTTCTCTTTTTTAAGTTTTAAATATTTTTTCGACGAAAAGTATTTTTTTTTGGACATAATCTGTAATTATATTTCAACTGATGCAAAAAGGAATTTTTAGAGATATGATTTTGGACACGAAAATTACCTTAAATATTATTTTAGTACTATATGGCAAATTCTAAAATTTCGAAATTAGGGGCATTGATTTTTTTGCTAGAAAAATAATTATGAATTGAATTATTTTTTAACTATTGAAAATCTCCTTATATTTCCATTGATTATTAATTAAATAAGAATGTTTGTAAAATTAGCCTGCGATCAGTAGAATGTTTTGAAACAAAATATATAACTAACCAGGTTTAAAAAAAAGCAGATTTGGATTTTTTTTAAAAAAGGACTTCGAAAACCTAAAAACCAGAAATATTTAGCAAACCTAATTTTAACTGAAAGAAAAAAAATTAAAAAGAAAAAAAAAAAGAAGAAGAAAGACACGCCTAAACTTATTCAATCTTAAACTGACTTTATGACATCAATACATAATTGCTTTCCTTTACGACCTAAAAATGTCCACCTTTCTAGGTACAGAAGGGATTTTTTTTGAAGGAAATTTAAAGTTTCGTGTTTATGCAAATTTTAAATATTCCTATAAATGTTCAAATTATTCTGACTTTTGCATAGTTATTCTTGTAAGAATTAAAAACTGTTGAGCTTCCGAGGAAAAAAAATTATGATTTAGAAAGTTTTAAAGTTTGGTGTTTATAAAAATTTAAAATTTTTCCATTTTTACCTCAAATTTACCTAGCTTCGGTACATTTAATTTGATTTGAGTTTTAAAAATGCTACATTTCTAGTAATAAAGGGGAATTTTTTTAGAAAAGTTACTTATATTTATTACAGGAAATTGTTTAGAATATTTGAAAAATTTTGGGTTTCTGAAAAGTTGAGAAATTGACAGTTAACTTATTCACAGTATTGAAAATTTTAGCTTCCTAATACCAAATTGGAATCTTTTATAAAATTTTTAACTCCTCGGCACGGTTGCTCACGCCTTGACTTGGGGCTCTACGTATGTTTGGACCGCGAGGCCTATTTTATTTCCGCCCTACCCTCTGTTTCCAGCGAGCATTCCCCTATCCGCCACTCGCGGACGCGCCAAGAAAGGGTATCACCTCCCCTCCACCACAGACAACTGTTGTGGTACTTGGAATAATGTTGTATAGTAGGAATCGACTATATGTTTATAGTAACGTTATATAGTAGGAATCTACTACATTGTTTCTTCTTCTATTATTGCAGGCTATTCTCCATTAACGTCAAAATTCTCCAAGTTCGTGGCGCCACCTCAGTGTTCTATTCTAAACTAAAATTTATGTATTTTAGGTGCACATCGGTAATCAGAGGGCCCTTTGTGTCTGGAAACTATAGTTTGTTTCCATTTCTTCAATGGATCCATAACCATAGAGGTATTAGAGATAGAGGCGACAAGCTGAGGCCGCTCTGTAAGTTTGAATGTCAGTCCAGAAACCGCATGAGAGCGAAATAGAGAGACGACGGCAGGGTTTTTCTGTCTTTGTCTACTCATAAGCAATCGGCGCAGACACGATTTGTAGCTAGTAGATTACGCATGCGCGGTTAGAGAGAGACAGCCGAACCCTATGACTCTCTCTCTCTCTCTCTCGCCCGAGCTAACACGTTTCAAGCTGGCTTGTCGCCTCTATCTGTAGTACCTCTATGCCCATAACACGTCTTATGTTTGAGATTGTGATTGCTGAGTATTAATTTTTCGAGTAATTCATTATTCTTTTTGTTTATCATTTTTTTCCATGCAGCACCGCCACAGTGCTATATTATAAAGTACAATTTATGTATTTTTTTGTGGGATTATAACTCCCTTAATATACGTAAAATGTGTCAATTTAAAACTTCAGCAATATATGGGATGAAAATTATTTTGATGTTTGAATGAAACTAATTTATTACTGCTTTTTATATTATGAACTGATTAACTAACTATTGACTGATCGTCTTTTTTCAAAAATACGGAATATAAATTGTTTTTAATTGAGTCACATAAATTGATTTTTGGAATAAAGTTCATGTAATTGAATATTAACTATTATTCCAATAATAAAATTTTTTTTTCAAAATATCCCCATTACAACTATTTTTTCTTATGTTTGTGATGTTGGAAAATGAGTATCCGAATTCAATTTTTCAAAATTATATGTAAAAACATTTTCAGGAAAATAATTCTTAAATAATTATTTCAGTTCAAATTTTTAATTTTCAAGTTCAAAATAAAAATATATAAAGTGAAAATTATGTCAATGTTCCAATAAAACAAATTCTTTAAAGCTTTAAATTATTTGAATTTTCAATGAAAATAATAGTTTAATGCTTCTTTGTTTTTAAATGATTGAATATTTAATCAATGATGCTGTTAAAACTTAAATTTTTTGGTATTATTTCAAAAGAAATAAAATTATTCATAATTTACATTTTAAAGAAAAAAAATTATATAAAAATAAAAAAAATTTGATTTTTTTAATGAAAATCATTCCTTGAGGCTTCTTATGCTGTGAACTATTTTATTAATTCTTATCGGATTCATTTTGACCACAATAATGAGTATAATTTAGGTAGATTTTTACTCTCGGATTATGTAATTCAATAATAGCTATTACTTTTACAACAAAAGTTTTTTTTATAATAATACCTCTATTACAATTATATAATTTACATGATAGTTGTGAATTGAAATGAGAACCTAAATTCATTTTTCAATACTATAAGCAAATAATTTCAATTTTTTTTAATTAGCTTTAATAATTAATAAAATCATCTAATGAAAATGATTCTTTAATGCTTTTTATTTTGTGAGCTGATTAACTAACTATTAATTAATTCCATTAAAACTTATAATTTCTGGAATTAGTTTAAAATGTTATTAACAAATCAAATTTTATTAAAATACGATGAAATTTAAAAAAAAAAGTGATACAAAAATGATTTCGATGTTTAAATAAAAATGATAGTTTAATTCTTTTTATGTTATAAATAAGTTAATTAATTATTAGCTGATTTTTTTACAATAATAAATTACATAAGGATTGATTTGTAATTTCTTTTAATCAGGTAAAATAAATTTATTATTTACTTTGAGTTTATATAATTTAATAATGGCCATAATTAGTATAATAAAAGTATGTGAAAGTTTAAAATACCTCCATTCCAGTTGCATTATTTGTATAAAATTTTGTGATTTGAAATGAGCATCTGAATTTCGATTCCGAAATCATATGCGAATATATTTTTATTTTCCCCGGAATAATTCAAAATTGTATAAATAACTCAAATTTTTTTAAAAATGTAGAATAAAAATTATTTGGATTCACTGAAAATATTTCTTGAATGCTTTTTGTGATAGAAGCTGATTAATTTTTAATAACCTGATCAATTTTTTAAAAATATTAAATAAGAAAAAGAATTAATTCTATTTTTTCTCTATATAGAAAAAAAAATTATTTGTTTTATGGTAATCTGATTAAACATTCGAAATAATTTGTATAATAAAAGTTTATTTATTTTTAACCTTTAACCTATCTTTAATAACATTATATGATTTTTTGAAATCCTTATTATGTTATGGAACATGTATCTGAATTCAATCTTGAAAATTGTATGTAGATTTGCATTTTTTTAAATTAGTGTAAAAGGGTGTAAATAACTAAAATTTTCAGAAATTTAATATTGCTATGTAAAATAAATAAATAAGCAAAATAAAAATATATGTTTAATGATTTTTACTACGTTAGCTTTAATATTTTATTTGTTTTAGTTTTCATTGTTTAGCAATGTATATATATTGAAAATAAATAATTAGATTAGAATGTGTTTTTTTAGACTGCAAATATTAATTTTTAATGATTTCGTACAAATATCATTTTACAACAATTATGTTTTTTTACAATATTGAATTAACATATCTTGCACTAAAATCTTCGAGTGATATCTCACTCTTTAATATTACTAATAGTAATAGTAAATTTTACGTTGCATGGCTAAATTGAATTTACTATATCAGGTTATAACTCAGCAGACATTTGAGTAGTACAAAATTTTAACAAATAAACAATTAAAAAATAAATTTTCTATGACGTACAGCATTGGTATTAACGGACAATAAGCGATTAATTAGTGAATACACAGTCTATGATGCTATTATCAACTACTGAGTCCACAGAAGATTCGATCTGATCCCTTGTGATTCAACAGGAATGAGGTTTCTCATTTGGCATTGTCTTCCCTAATTCGAGGTTTGTAGGATAATCAGTACAATCATTATATAAGGATCACCCTCAAGTTTCAGACTAATAGAATTCTGATTTGTGAAGATGCCCTGCTAATAAACATTTAAATACATGGTTTGATTTTGAAAACGTTTTATTGCAAATTTCGAGTGTTTAAATTACTACCTATAAAATCTAATTCTGAAAAACACATATTATTAAGTGTGCACTGAAACCGGGTTTATATCCGCTCACTTATAGCCTCTCTCGCTTATATATATGTATGACTCTCATTTATATCCACTTGGCATCCACCACTTCGCAGTACTACGTGACAATCTAGCCAATCAGACCGCAGTACGGCCATTTTTTCTTCGCTGAGCAGCATTAGTGGGATCCCCTCCCGAAAGGATATAGGTGAATGCTTACGTTTCCGGACAGCGGATATAAGTGCGGTTCAAGTGTATTTATAAAATAACATGTTTATAGGGTCTGATGTTGAGTAAGACTTATTAAGTAGAGGGCCCTACTTTAATTACGTAACGGATGATTGGCCGTCTCCAAGACCCCCCACCCTGCCTCCTTTAACGGACTGTAACAAAAAAATGCTCCACCCTTCTCTTCGGCATTAATGTAGGTAATTTATGACAATCAAAAATAATTTAGATACGAATTTGAAACATTTAATATATATATATATATATTTATTCATTCATTTATTTATTTATTTATTTATTTATTATAAACAAGAAAAATAGCTTCTAATTAAAAACGTGTATTAACTCATATTTTCGTCAAAGAAGATAAAATTTTATCAATAAGATAAATTTTAAAACCAAAAAGACGATTTTTAAATAAGTAAAGATTTTTCAGTCCAGAAAGAAAAGAAATCACTCAAATTCTTGTACCTTTGCGCCAAAAGACGAATTTTCTGTTCAGTAATTGAATTATCAGCCAGGCAGTATGAGTTTTCCGCGAAAAAATGTTTTATGAAATAGTTAATTTTTCAAGCAGAGGTAAAAATTTATTCAGAAAAAATTTTCAATAGATTAGTTCGACTTTTCCAAGCAGTTGAATTTTCAATTTAAAAATACGTACTTTCAACAAAATGGTTAAAATTTCAACCGAAGAGATAAAGCTTTAACTGAAAATATAAATCTTCAAAAAAAATAATTCTTAACAAAGTGATGCAAATAAAATGTTCGAACAAAATAGTAGAATCCTTAAGTCAAGAAGATTAATAATTTTGTACAAAATATTCTTTTTAATTTAAAATATTTTGATAAAAATTAGCTTGTTTCGAAATTTAAATTTTTTGAGAAGTCAACTAAAATCTTCTTTGGATTCATAAACAAATGAATTTTTGAATTGAAAAGACAAATTAAAAAAAAATAGTTGAATTTTTATCCAAGATAGATTTTAGTTGGCTCTTGAACAAAATATAATTTTTTAAAAAACAAGTAAATTTCACTCGAAATGGTTGAGTTTTCTACACAATAATTAAAATTTTAATCGAAGAGATGAAGATTTAACTAAAAATATGAATCATGAAAAAAAAAAGATTTCTTAACAAAGTGATGCAAATAAAACGTTCAAGCAAAATAGTAGAATCCTCAAGTCAAGAAGATTAATTTTCAACCAAACAGTTCTATTTTCGGCTGAATTTTCAATATCTACGTTTGAATTAAAAAGAGTGAATAGTCAACGAAATAATTGATTTTTATTGTTTACCTTAGGTTTCTTGAGCAGGGAATATTTATTATTAATTTTAGATGTTGATTTTTGTTTGTCTACTGGCTTATATCAATATTATTAAAATATTGATAAATCTTAAGATTGTGAAAAAATGTCTCTATCTCCGCTGGGATCTGAACCC
>JAAAKG020139155.1:0-12441 GCA_010014905.2 Druon quercuslanigerum
TAAACTGGAAGATTTTCAAGCATTGTAAAAAATTTGTAGGTTTTTGAAAGAATTTCAAAAATAATTCAATGTAAAAAAGCTTCCAAATAATTAAAAGTAAAATTATATAGGAAACTTTCATTAAGATTCCTATGAAAATTAGAAATGTTTTTTTATATTCGAAAATTATTTTTAAGAGAATATTTAAGAAAATTTCAAAAGATTTCAAATATCTTAAACAATAGTTAAAAACTTTTAAGTTATTTTTTTTTTTTATTTTGCAGGATTGATTAAGAGTTTTTAAAAAAAAATCAAATAAATTTATGAGATATTTAGAAATTTAAAAAAAAAATGAAAAATAATTTAAAATTTGAAGATTCCAACCAAATTTGAACAAAAATGTATATTTTTTAATATTTGAAAACAAAATTTTGAAGCTATTTAAGGATTTTTTAAGATTAAGGGAAAATTTTTTAAAAAGATTTTTGAGAAATTCTTTAATGATTTTTTTGTTTAAAAATTATTTTTGACATAATACTTAAAAAGAGTTTAAAACTAAAACAAATTTGGAATCTTCGATCTGCATAATTTATGAAAATTAGAATTTTTTATTTTGCAGTTTACCGATATTTATTTTATAACTGGAAAAAATAACGATTTTTTACTTTTATAAATTAATGTTAATAGTATATTTAAAAAGACTTAAAAAGATGTCCAAAATAGTCAGAAAATAATCTGGAACATTTTGAAGTATTATTTTAATTTTGCAGGATTTATTAAAGGTTTGAGGGAAAACTCGAATGATGTAAAAAGATGTTTAAAAGTTTCGAAAGAATTTTCAAAAATAATAAAAAATTTGAAAATATTCCATACAATTTTAAACAAAATTTAGGTTTTCAAAGACTTTAAAATAAAGTCAAAAATTTAATTTCCAATTTCAAATAAAAAATTCAACCAAAGAGTGATTTTTCCCGAAAAAAATTAATTTTTAGCCAAATTAATTTTTAATAAAAAAGACGAATTTTCAACAAAATACATGAATTGCTGCAAATATTTCTAAAAATAATATCTGTTTGATAATATTTGATAAAATATAACAATTTATATTTTTATAAGCAAAATCAGATCAATAAAAATATTAATAATTAAATTAAAATACAATTTATAATAGTAAGTATTAATTATAAAATATTCCATGAATTTTCAGTGAGTGAATCTTAGTATTTTTTTATCTAAACTGTTCAGAAACATTGAAATTGTTATAATTCGCCAATTATTATTGAAGATATATTATTTTTAGAAAGATTTGCAATAATTGAAAAAAATGAAGGAAAATGCAACCTTGAAAATACGCAAAATTAAAATATTTTGTTAAAAATACTATTTACAATAATGTTTATTCCTAACTTTTAAATTATTTTTTTTATTAAACGTAACTCTTATATTAATATTATATTAAATACGCTTGATTGTACAATATTTTTAAATGAGTACAGTGTAAATTTTATAAATGTTCCCAGTCGAATTATTGCAGATTGATAAATTAAAAATTGCAGTTAAATTTTACTTTTAAAACGTTAAAAAGGGTAAAATTTGTGAAGTTTTCAATTCCCAGTTTAAAGGCCTTTAAAACAGAATAAATTTAAATTCTCAGCCTTGTAAAGAAGCATAATATGTAGACATTCTATGAATGAGCATTGTTAATACAAAGGGATTATAAGTGCAATTGATAGTAATTTCAAGGGAGATTCCCATTTCATCGCCGCCTACCTGGTCGAGTTACCCTCTCCACTCGGCTTCCCCTTACTTTGCTCAGTGAGCCAGAGCGCTCTGCCAAGCCTTGTCAGAGGGGGGTGTTTTGTCCTAATGAAGAATAAAATACCAAAATTAAATTTTTTTACATTTTTAACTCAGCTCATTCTCATGTTCATCTTTTAATTGCAAGTTTGGTATGTTATTCCTCATTAGGACGAAAGACCCCCCACCCACTGGAAAGGCTTAGCAGAGCGCTCTGGCTCACTGGTAGGACGTAAGGGGAAGCCGAGTGGAGAGGTAGTGGAGAGAGCCGAGAGACCAGGTAGACGGTGATCAAATGGGTGAAGGCAAGTGAGGGGTAGTAATGGTGAGGGTATACTTAGCCAGGTATCTTGGTGAGTCGGGCGGTGACCGAAAACTTAATTGTCAATTTTCTCCAATTTTCAGCAGCCGTAAATTCAATATTTAAAAAATAAAATTCTGAGTTTTTAATTTTTAATTTTCTTAAATTTACAACTTGAAAATTCAAGTCGACAAAATTCAATTTCCATTATTTTCATTGAATTGAATTCAGTTAAATTTTCAATTTTCTTCAATTTCCAAATGTTGAATTTCCGACAGTTAAAAATTTAAAAAAATTGAAAATTCATTTTTCCACAGTTGAAAACTTAACTGTAGAAAATAGTCAAAAGAGTTGAAACTTTTTAATAGAAGAATATTGTCTTCTGCGGGTATTATAATATTTTATTGGGATATAAATAATATTAAAAATATCTAATTGGAATATATTATTTTTCCTCAAAGGTTTAAACATCACGTTTTATTCATTCAAACTTTTTTTTGACGATACTGATTGTTAATCTTTCAATGCAAAATGCATTCGACGATATCGTGTAAACAACTGAGAGAGTTTAAAAATAAAAATCTAGTTTTTGACATAAAAGTCCATAAAAACAGCAATTACTGTAAGTGATATTTGTTCTAAAAACAGTTTTATTGTCGCATAAAACATTGCGAATGATGAAAAGTTTTAAGAGCGAATTTAAACACAAAACCTTCAATCGTAATTGAATCTTCCTATTCATAATTTCAACACGATATTAATAGCTCAGAACCAGAGGTTTTATATCGAATTTTTAATAAATCGCGCGTAGAAAACTATCAGGGAACTATTCCGGGCCAGGACAGACCATCCAGGTTGAAAACGTGGCGCTGTTAGGGCGTTCTAGTATGGCTCTAGTTAGTCGGTAAAGGAGTCAGTGTTAAAAATATTTGAGTTAGACACTTAGAAAAATGTTTTATCATTACGGGCTAGCCAGCGCCCGATTAGGACCTGACAAGGCTGACTAGATGATGAGGAAGAATATTCATTTTTCGCCTTTAGTACTTTTAAAGGCCCTGACTATTTATGGATATGTGCAAAAAAATATTTGGGTTTGATAGTTGCAAATTTTGTTGAACATCAAGAGCTACCCAGCACCTGATAAGGGCCCGAAAAGGCCGTCTAGTTTAGACGTCTAGACAATGCTCTGACTGGACGCAAATATTTATCTTTTTATTTCTGGTTGTGATTATATTTCTCTTTCTCTTTCGGAATCTGTTTAAAAAATAAAAGAAAAATAAAAAGTGACAAAATGTCAGCGGTTTTCCTAAAAACATTCAGTAAGTTTCTTAGAAATTTCATTGGTTTGTTTTCTTGATTTTTTTCGCAAAAATTTTTCCCGGTCCATAAATTTTAAAAATTGAACTCTATACAAAAAATTTTCCATTTAAAGTCATTAAAAATTAAAAACAAATTAGTATAAACTGGGAGATATAAAAACTTTGCAATTGAATAGTTTTAAGTAAAAATGACATAAACTACAAAATTCAGAATTGTTAACATTCATAAATTATTCAGTTAAAAAATTTAGATCAGGTTCCGAAAATATAAACCGACGTTTACATTTTCAATACTCTGAATTAAAAAATAAATAAATGAACTTAAAAAAATTTTTAAATTATACTATCAAGTTATTTTAGGCTATAAACATTTTAAAACATTTAATTAAAAAAATTTTCAACTTAAAATATCTAAATTAGAAGTTAAGTTATTTGAATTTTAAATTCTTTAAGCATCCTTGAAAAGCTTTAAAAATTTATTTCAAAATCTTCAAAAATCTAGAAGTTGTTTTAAATTTTTTCAGATTTAAAATTATCTTTTAACTTTTTCCAAAACTTCCATTTAATTTTTAAAATTAATTAAATTTCTCCTACAACTTCTAGAAAATCCTGAGAATTGAAAAAAAAATCCTTTAAATTTGGATTTATAGATAACAATTCAATACTTATTATTTGTAGAAAAAATTAGAGTAATTTCAAGAGATTTAGCATTTTTAAAAAGATTCAAAATGAATTTAGCACTTAAAAATGTAGATTTTTGCAGATTTCAAACAAAAAATTTAGAAGCTTTTTAAGAATTGTGAAAGGTACCAAAAGAATAAAAACATTTTTTTAATATTCCTAGGAAAATTGAAAATGATTTCTCTTTTTGAAAAAATATTTTAACAGAGTAATTAAAAAGATTTTACGAGATTTTCAAAACTGTCGGGAAAATTCTATTAATTTTGAAATATGTTTAGAAGTTCTGAAAAAAAAATATTTTCAAAACTTATTAATATCTCTTAAAATTACTCAATTTTTTTCTACAAATAATAAATTATTATTTCTGAATAAAAATTCAACAATTTTGATTACACCTATAAGTAAAAATCTAAAATGAAGAATTTTTAAAGTAAAATATTCATGAAAGAATCCTAATTGCAAAAGATATCAAATCAACTGATTATTTGAAAAATGGTTAAAATCGAACTTGCGCAGATTTTTCTTCTGAAAATTGTTGTAAAATTCTCGACCAAGAAATAAATTTTTTTAAAGGAATCTGCTTTATCATCAGACAATAACATAATTTCTTAACGTCTTTGCAGACTAGATGGATCTATGAATGGTGCTTTAATTCATTAATTATTATTAGTTATTATTAATTCATGCAAATAGGGCTTTATTTTTTCTTTTATATATTTATTCATATAGGTCGAGGAATTTATTTTAATTCTTATTTTTATATTTAACTTGATATAGAGAAAGCTAGAGAAAGATTAATTCATAGATCCATCTAGTCTGCAAACACGTTACGAAATTATGCTATTGTCGAATGATAATACAGATTCCTTCAAAAAATTTTACTTGTAACCCCTGGCATAATAATGCGTGTATTTCCGAAACAGGATTCCATTTTCAGTCTCTCTAGTAGCTTAATGGGAAAGAACCTGCCCAGCAATCGAAAGTTCTGTGGTTCGATTCCCAGCAGAGCGAAAGGAGCAGATCTTTTTTTAGAAAAAATTTAATTTAAAAAATTGTTATGATATTATTTAATTGAACACCAATCTAAAATGTTTAAGATAATTAATAATCTAGTAAATTAGCTATATCGGGATACTTTCAGCAGCTCCATATAGCCTGCAAAGACATTAAAAAATTATGTTATTGACTGATGATAATGCAGATTCCTTTTAAAAAATTTATTTGTAATACCTGCAATAACAATGCGCCTATTTCTGAAAAAAGTTTCTTCTCTCTTATTCTCTCTAATGGGAAAGGACCTGCCCGGCAATCGGAAGTTCTGTAGTTCGATTCCCAGCGGCGCGAAAGGAGCAGATCTTTTTTCAGAAAATATTTAATTAAAAAAATTCTTAATCACATTATTTAATTGAACACAAATCTAAAATGTTTAAGATAATTAATAATCAAGTAGATTAGCTATACGCGGGATATTTTTTAAACGCAGTAAAATGATTTTTTATGTCTTTTTTAAAATGACTACCAATTTTTATAGATGTGAACGAAATTGTCTGAACGAAAATTTACATTTTTTGCTTCATCTAGTCTGCAAAGTCGTTAAGAAAAAGATCTCATTTCTCGGAATTTTTTGTCATAAAAAATCTGATGAGATAGTTTCAAAATATATTTGATTTAATATTTGTTTACAGGATTTCAAAAATTTTCCAGAGATTTAAAAACTTTCAAGGGATTTTAAAAAATTCTAAAAAATTTAAAGGATTTTACAGAAATTTACATATTTTAGGGTAGCTTACAAAATAAAAAAAAATAAAACATATTAAACCTTAATATATTTCAAAGGATTTAAAATATTTTAGAATATTTTAGAACATGCGAATTATTTTCAGGAGTTTTAAAAACTTTCCATAGATTTTAAAAGAGTATCAAGCATATTGAAGGATTTCAAAAAATTTGAAATATTTTAGAACAGTTTAAAAGAGAATCAAACATTTTAAAGGATTAAAAAGGATTTAAACTATTTTAGGTTAGTTTACAAGATTCCAAAAATTTGTCAAAGATTTTCAAACTTTACAGGGATTTTTAAAGAGTATCAAACATAATGAAGAATTTAAAAAATTTGAAATATTTTAGGGTACTTAGTAAGATTTCAAAATTTTTCGAGCAATTAAAAATCTGTCGAACGATTTTAAAAAGATAACAAACATTTTAAAAGGAGAATCAAAATTTTTTTTTTAATAAAATAAAACATAATAAAAGGGGTCAAAAAAAATTGAAATATTTTAGGGGACTTTGCAAGATTTCAAAAATTTTCAAAAGATTAAAAAATTTTCAAGGGATTTTAAAAGGGTATGAAACATATTAAAATGTTTTCCATGGATTTTAAATATTTTATGGTAGTTTAAATAATTTCAAAAACTTGTCAGAGATTTACAAACTTTTCAGGGTTTTTAAAAAAAAATCAAACATATTAATGGATTTATAAACATTTGAAATATTTTAGAGTAATTTACAAGATTTCAAAAATTTTCGAGAAAATAAAAAACTTTCAAAGTATTTTCAAAGAGAATCAAACATTTGATTTGTAAATTAAAATTTGCGAGAGATTTAAAATCTTTAAAGGATTTTAAAAAGGGTATCAAATATTTAAAAGGAGTTTAAAAAGTTTTGTAAGAAAATCAAACACAATAAATGGGTTCAAATAAATTGAAATATTTTAGGGTACTTTGAAAGATTTCACAAATTTTCGAGAGATTTCAAATCTTTCAATGAATTTCAAATCTTTAATGGGATTTTAAAAGGGTGTCAAACATATTAAAGGATTTCTAAGGATTTAAAATATTTCACTGTGGTGTCCAATATTTCAAAAATTTTTCAGAGATTTAAAAACTTTTCAGGGATATTAAAAGAGAATCAAAATAAATAATGGATTAAAAAAAATTGAATTATTTTAAGGTATTTAATTAATATTAAAAAATTTCTAGAAAATTAAAAAATATCAAGAGACTTTAAATGAGAATCAAACATTTTAGGAGAGAGTCAAGCACACTGAAGGATTTTAAAGAATTTGAAATATTTTAGGGTGCTTTGTAAGATTTCAAAAACTTTCGAGGGATTTAACATCTCTCAAGGGATTTTTGATAGGATATCAAACATATTAAATGATTTCCAAGGATTTGAAATATTTTAGGGTAGTTTCCAAGATTTCAAAAAATTTTCTGAGATTTACAAACTGTGCAGGGAATTTAAAAGAGTATCAAACATATTGAAGTATTTCAAACAATTTGAAATATTTTAAGATATTTACCAAAATTTCAAAAATTTGAGAGGAAATTAAAAAATGTCAAGGGATTTTAAAAGAGAATCCAAAATTTAAGGAGAGAATAAAACGCAATCAAGGATTTCAAATTTTTTAAAATATTTTAGAGTAGTTTAATTAAAAACGGCCAAGGGATTTTGAAAGAGAATCAAACATTTTAAAAGATTTCAAAAGATTTAAACTATTTCAGGGTAGTTTACAATATTCAAACAATTTGTCAGAGATTTACCAACTTTTCAGGGATTTTAAAAGAGAATCAAAATAATTATTGGGTTTCAAAAAATTTGAAATATTTTAATATATTTAGCTAAATTTCAAAATTTTTCAATAAAATTAACAAGTATCAAGGGATTTTAAAAGAGAAACAAAATTTTTAGGAGAGAATCAAACACATTAAAGTATTTCAAATAATTAGAAATGTTTCAGGGTACTTTGTAAGATTTCAAAATTTTTCGACGGATTTAAAATCTCTCAAAGAATTTTAAACAGGTATCAAACATTTAAAAGATTCAAATTTTTTTAAAGAAAAGCAAATATAATAAAGGGGTTCAAAGAAATTTAAATATTTTAGGGTACTTTAAAAGGTTTCAAAAACTTCCGACAGATTTAAAATCTCTCAAGGGATTTTAAAAGGGTATCAAACATTTGAAAGGAGATTCAACATTTTTTTTAAAGAAAATAAAACATAATAAAGGGGTTCAAAGAAATGGAAGTATTTCAGGGTAGTTTGCAAGATTTCAAAAAAACTCTTAGAGATTTAGAATCTTTCAAGGGATTTTAAAAGGGTATCAAAGATTTGAAAGGATTTCAAAGGATTTGGAATATTTTAGCGTAGTTTCCAAGATTTCAAGAATTTGTCAGATATTAACAAGCTTTTCATTGATTTTAAAAGAGAATTAAAATAATTAATGGATTTCTAAAATTTTGAAATATTTTAAGTTATTTAACAAAATTTCTAAATTTTTCGAGAAAATTAAATTTTTTTAAAGAGAATCAAAAACTTTAGGAGAGAATAAAACACATTGAAGGATTTCAAAGAATTTGAAATATTTTAGGGTACTTTGTAAGATTTCAAAAAATTGTTTAGAGATTTAAAATCTTTCAAGGGGTTTTTAAAAGGGTATCAAACATATTAAAGGATTTCCAAGGATTTAAAGTATTCCAGGGTGGTTTCCAAGATTTCAAAAATTGGTCTGAGATTTACAAACTATTCAGGGATTTTAAAAGAGAATCAAAATAATTATTGTGTTTCAAAAAATTTGAAATATTTTAAGATGTTTAGCAAAATTTCAAATTTTTTAAAGAAAATTAACAAATATCAAGGGATTTTAAAAGAGAATCAGAAATTTTAGAAATGAATCAAACACATTGAAAGATTTCAAAGAATGTGAAATATTTCAGGGTACTTTGCAAGATTTCAAAACACATTTTTAGAGATTTAAAATCTTTTAAGGGTTTTAAAAGGATATCAAACATATTAAATGATTTCCAAGGATTTTATATATTTTAGGGTAGTTTCCAAGATTTCAAAAATTTTTCTGAGATTTACAAACTTTGCAGGGATTTTAAAAGAGAACCAAAAATTTTATTAGAGAATCAAACGGATTAAAGGATTTCAAAGAATTTGAACTTTTCTAGGGTAGTTTACAATATTTCAAAAATTTGTCAGAGATTTACAAACTTTTCGGGGATTTTTAAAGAGAATCCAAATAATTAACGGATTTCGAAAATTTTCAAATATTTTAAGGTATTTAACAAAATTTAAAAACTTTTCGAGAAAATTCAAAAATATGAAAACATTTTAAAAGAGAATCAAAAGTTTTAGGGGAGAATCAAACACATTGAAGGACTTCAAAGAATTTAAAATATTTCAGGGTATTTTGTAAGATTTCAAAAAGTTTCGAGGGATTAAATATCTTTCAAGTGATTTTAAAAGGACATTAAACATTTAAAAGGAGATTCAAATTTTTTTTAAAAAATCAAACATAATAAAGGGGTTCAAAGAAATTGATATATTTCAGGGTACTTTGCAAGATTTCAGAAATTTTTTTTAGAGATTTAAAATCTTCGAAGGGTTTTAAAAAGGTATCAAACATATTAAACGATTTCTAAAGATTTAAAATTTTTTAGGGTAGTTTCCAAGATTATTAAAATTTTTCAAAAATTTAAAATCTTTTAAGGGATTTTAAAAGGGTATCAAAAATTTGAAAGAAGATTCAATTTTTTAAAAAAGAAAATCAAACAAAATAAAGAAGTTAAAAGAAATTGAAATATTTTAGGGTACTTTGCAAGATTTCGAAATTTTTCGAGAGGTTGAAAATCTTTCAAGGGATTGTAAAAGGGTATCAAACATTTGAAAGGATTTAAAGGGATTTGGAATATTTTAGAGTAGTATATAGTACTTTAAAAATTTGCCAGAAACTTACAAACCCTTCAGGGATTTTAAAAGAGAATCAAAATAATTAATAGATTTCAAATTTTTTTTAATATTTGAAGGTATTTACCAAAATTTTAAAAATTTTCGAGTAAATTAAAAAATTTCAAAAGATTTTAAAAGAGAATCAAAAGTTTTAGGAGAGAATCAACGACATTGAAGGATTTCAAAGAATTTGAAATATTTTAGGGTACTTTGTAAAATTTCAAAAAATTTGTTTAGAGATTTAAAATCTTTTAAGGGATTCTAAAAGGGTATCGAACTTATTAAATGATTTCCAAGAATTTAAAATATTTTAGGGTAGTTCCCAAGATTTCAAAAATTTGTCAGATATTTACAAACTTTTCAGGGATTTTTAAAGAGAATCCAAATAATTACTGGAATTCAAAAAATTTCGCAATATTTTAAGGTATTTACTAAAATTTCAAAAATTTTCGAAAAGATTAATAAATTTCAAAGGAATTTAAAAATAGAATCAAAAGTTTTAGGAGAGAATCAAACACATTAAAGGATTTCAAAGAGTTTGAAATATTTTAGGGTACTTTGTAAGACTTCAAAAAAAAAGTTTAGAGATTTAAAATCTTTCAAAGGATTCTAAAAGGGTATCGAACTTATTAAATGATTTCCAAGAATTTAAAATATTTTAGGGTTGTTCCCAAGATTTAAAAAATTTGTCAGATATTTACAAAATTTACAGGGATTTTAAAAGAGAATCAAAATAATTATTGGATTTCAAATTTTTAAAAATATTTTAAGGTATTTAACAAATTTTGAAATCCAATAATTATTGTAATTCTCTTAAAATTTTAAAAGAGAATCAAGATAATTATTGAATTTCAAATTTTTTTAAATATTTTAAGATATTTAACAAATTTTCAATATTTTTCGAGAAAATTAAAAAATATCAAGGGATTTTAAAAGAGAATCAAAAATTTTAGGAGAGAATCAAACATATCAAAGGATTTCAAACAATTTGAAGTATTGTCGGATAGTTTCCAAGATTTCAAAATTTTTCGAGAGATTGAAAAACTTTCTTGTTAAAACTTAAAAAAACGTATAAAACTTGTTAAAAGAGTTTGAATATTTAAGAGTAATTTACAAGATTTCAAAATTTCTTCAGAGATTTAAAAACTTTTAAGGGATATATTAAAAGGGTATTATTAAACATATAAGACCCTCAAGGATTTCAAGGCGTCAAAAATATTTTAGGCTATTTTACAAGATATCAAGTATTTTCAAGAGATTTTAAAACTTTTTAGCAATTTCAAAAGAGAATAAAAAACATTAAAAGATTGCAAAGAATTCGAAATATTTTAGAGTAATTTACAAGAATCCAAGTGCTTTCAAGCGCTTTAAAAACTTTCAAGGGACTTTTAAAATAGTACCAAATATTTTACCGGAATTTAAAGGATTTAAAATATTTTAGATATTTTCTAATGCTTCAAATGTCGAGGGATATCAGATAATTTTTAAGGATTTAAAGAGAAGAAAATTTAAACTATTAAAAAAATTTCCAAAGATAAAAAAAATAGTATATTTTAAAATATTCTGAGGAACTTCAAGAGATTTGAAAGAATCGGTAAGATTATAAAATATTTTTAAGGAATTTTTAATTATTACGTAATATTTCTAATATTTTAAGAAAATTTTACGGCATTTTAAAATCTCAAATGATTTCACGCATTTTTACAGAATTTAAGCAAGTTTTATTTTTTTAACGGGATTTTAAACAAGAATTCAAAACTCAAAAGTTTTTTTAAAATAATTAATTAATTACAAATTATAAAATTATAAATTTTAAAGAGAATTTTTCAAAACGTTTATGAGATTTCAATTATATTACAAATATTTTATGATATTCTATCGGATTTTAAGTGTCTCAAAAAAAATGATTATTTGTTTAGAAATTCTTTTAGAATTTTCTTCAGTTTCGATTTTTTCTTACAATCCTCAGTGGTTGAAAAAGTCTGCCTAATTTTTATTTTTTTATTTTAATCAATTATTTTCGAAGAGATAATTAATTTTTAATTCACTCCTGTTTTCGAATACTTGAAAACTTTCTAGTGACCAAAATGAACTTGGAAAACAATCAAAATTTAAAAAATTCTTTCAAAATATAATTTATTAAAATCTCCAAACAAAAAAATAAAAAAAAGTTAAGCACGGGTAACAAAGATATTGATTCTAAATTAATTAAACTTTTCCAGGATCCCAATAAGATACTTTATTATGTTGTGACGATTTAAAATTCCCGAATTTGATATTTTTGATCAACTCTAATTTATATTCTATATTTGATTTCAAAAAAAAAAATTATTTTGCTAGTTTTTTCAAAAAACATACACTACCGTCGGAAATTATGAGATCGATTGACGCAAGCACTAATAAAAATCACTGCTAACTTTGAACCACGATAACTTAGCGAAAAAAGATGACAGGGCCTTTAAAAAAAACCGTTGGAAAGCCTATGAAATTCCACGTCTAGTAATGTCAAAAAGATTTTTTTTTGATCTGCTGAAGAGAATACAGCACGTGATAAATTTTTAAAAAATTCTAGATTTTCTAAAATTTTGTACCTCGACTTCAACTTTTAGCATGACCTAGGAAAATTGTTGCA
>JAAAKG020139156.1:0-12440 GCA_010014905.2 Druon quercuslanigerum
GAACTCTCACCAGAACACCTGGAACTTTTAATGAAAAATTTCCTTATGATTTTACAATATTCAAAACGCTGTAACCATGATCAATACAGAGCTCACCAATAAATTTCTCGTTGAAATTTACAAATAACCTCTTACTGACCTTGGACGTTACAATTGACCTATGACTTGTGTACGTACCTAAACGTAGAATTTTCCACTCTATCGAGTGCAGATGTAAAAAAGGGGGTTTCCATTTAAAAAATAAAGTTGACCGTCAAAAAGCCATGAAGGTCAACTTCAAGGTCAAAATAAAGGTTTAAAATGAAGGTTTTAATTTAATCCCTCGTTGAAATTTACTTCAGGAATTACACTGACCTCTTGGAAAACTTTGTTAACCCTGTATAAGTAATGTCCTCGAGGAGTAGAAGAGGCAGTGTATTTCTTTGACTCTTCTAACATAGGAATTTGATGAAATCC
The DNA here is from genome assembly GCA_010014905.2 of Druon quercuslanigerum. Classification (NCBI taxonomy): domain Eukaryota; kingdom Metazoa; phylum Arthropoda; class Insecta; order Hymenoptera; family Cynipidae; genus Druon; species Druon quercuslanigerum. The sequence goes on from JAAAKG020139156.1 coordinate 457, forward strand.
AGCAATCATGTCAAATGCTGAACAATATTTTGCCCATCCAAGTTGGTCTAAAATATCATCTATGACTCGTAGAGGGTAGGCATCCTGGTCTGTATCCTTATTCAATTGCCTGTAGCCGGTGACCATTCTGAATTTATTTCCTTTTTTGGGGACTACCCAAAGTGGTGAATTAAAAAGTGATTGCGAATGTCTGATTATTCCTTTTTTTAAAAGTTCTTGAGTATGTTCTAAAGTAAATTCCCTGTGAGTTTCGGGTACTTCATGTGATCTTAAATTGACTATTTTGCCTGAATTTAGTGTAATTTCGAGGTGTGCCAATTTGGTGCGAAGTAAAGGGTCCCCGGGTAGAGTAAATGCTTCCTGATATGTGTGAATAATTTTGCGTATTTGACTTCTTGTATTTGGTTCAATATGCCGTTATTGGAGGATTTTTTTCGAGTTCTGCAATTTTAGTTAATATTGTTTTATTTAGTATCCTTTGCTCCTCGTTTTCTTTTTTTGCTAAGTGTGTTCCCGATAATGTATTTTGAAAATTTTGTCCATTTTAATTTTTCTGGTATCAAGATAGGATTTGCGAAATAATGATTTATTATTAAGCTAATTTCGCGATTTTTTATGGTCTAAATCCCTTCGGGAATCAGTTTATTTTCTTCTATCCAAACGTTTCCGTTTTCTTTAGTTACTTCTACTCTACAGATTTTAGAAGTATGTTTTGAAATGTAGTTTCCACTTTTATATAGGGGTATTTTTATATTATCTAGAATTAAGAATTTTGATGTTATTATTATATTATTATATTATTATATTATTTGTAAACCAATAATTCTGGTTTCTGATAGAGAGAAATCATTATCTAATAAATGAAAAGGATGTTTTTTCTTTGCATATGGTATAGAAGTTGCTTCTGATGATTGATATCTGCCATTGCCCATTGAAAAGTTCTTAAGAAATTGTACTTTTTCGAATTTGTCCGGCAATTCACTCTTTTTTATAATATTTATTGATGCTCCTGAGTTAACTAATAAGTCATATTCTGTGCCACTTTTTCTTTTTCCTTCCTTCGTCCGTCATTAGCTTGCTGTCTATCATATTTTCTTCTTCCTCTCGAATTTGTTAAACATTGTGCTACAAAATGACCGATATTTCCTCATTGGTGGCATGTTATTTTTTCGCAATCGGCCAGCGCGATACTGTGCTTAGGAACAGTTGGTGTTGTATTCGCCTGAGGTCGTGACGCTTGTGTCAGTGCGGGTCGACGTATGCTAATACGTATTGGTGATCGAGAGATCATTCGTTGTTGAGTTGGTGAGCTTCTTTAAACCATATATAAGATTTTATAGCCATATTTTGGGCCTCTGGTTAGTTAGTAGGATTTTGTACTTTAATTTGTAGTCCAATTTCTCTTCTCACATTTAATATGTATCTTTTTGTGCTTCCTTTTTCTTCAATATTTATCGCTATTTTTCTTTTCTTTGGAACTAGCGTGTTCTGATTGTACTGCATATTTAAGTTCATTAACTATCTGTCTAAATCTTAAGTTAAAGTTTTGTGTGGTTTCATTTATACCTTGTTTGCGTGGAGTACCTTATTGCTCGTTCGGCATTTCCCTGAATTTGTTCTGCTATTATAAAATCTGAAAGTAGGCTGGATTGGGAACACTGCTTTTCAGATTTTTAAACGGATTTAATAAAATCCTCTATTCCCATATCGTCTTGTCCATTTAGGACTTTAATTGTTCTAATCATATCCTTTGCAGGTATAATTTGTTCTAATGATAATTTTTGTTGGTTTTCATGTTTATTCATTTTTTTGGGTGTCAAAAGTGTGATTCCTATTTTATTATTTGTAATAATAGGCTTTATGGGTTGTCTTTCAGTTGTCTTGCCTACAGATTGTATTTCGAAAAGTCGTTTGTCGTTTTCCTTCGCAAGTGTGAACACGTTTATTTTTAGCCCATTGATTTCGGTTAATATGGTTCATAGTAGATCACCGGTTACCATAGTAGAGGGGGAAGTTGACCTTTGAGGTGTTTCTTCAGTCATTTTTAGAAAGGGTAAGCTTAATTCGTCTATTTTGTCAGGCTCTGTTTCGCCAGTCTAGTACCATGGATTATTTTTTCTATAGTTAAAAAAGCCAGTTTATTTTTTTCAAAACAAGTTTTAAAATAATCTTGTTTGTTGGTTGCCTACAAAAATTTGTTTAAAGAGGTTCGATATATTTCATAATGTTCGGTTCAAATCTAACAAATTCTGCTTTTTCTCAGAAAGTGCTTTAATTCACTTTTAAGTTGTTTTTTTTTTTGTTCGTGATAATTTGCGCGTTGAAACCTTGGTTTCCTAGGATCGTGCTTCAACAATGCCAAGAAATTTCAGGCAGGTTTTTAGTTTATTAATGGACACAGAGGCCAGGCAGAACCATAAGCGTGTGTATGGACATCAACCTAAAGTTTACTAGTATTGGGAAGCAAAATTTAGGATTTGAATCATAAAATTGTCCCTACAAATATCTATAAACTGTACAAAAAATCTTGCAATTCTTATATCTATTCTTCCTTTAATTACTAATTCTTATTTTGAAGACTAATGTGTCCTCAATTGATGCTGAGTATTTCGTGTTGTACTGGATGTTGTATACTGCGTTGATCGGTAATTGTTGTCCCACGAAGACGATTTGCTGTGTTAAAGAATTCTTTTCTTTTCATCCGCCTGTTTGCGGGCCTCGTAGAGTTATTACCGCTGTATGTCGCGTACCCTTTCAATTTTCCTTTTTTGGAATTAAAATTTAATTGATCTCCGTAGTATAATACCCTACTCAATATAGATATTAATTGTGTCAATTGGATTCAATTCCGTAGATTCCGAAATCTTAATTTTTGGTTGACGGGCTTTTCCGTGGGGAAAATCCAGGTTTCTCCAAAGATTCGTCACTTAGATAGTCCTCTTTTTGATTATCCAATTTTTTCCGTAAAAATTGAAATCGTCGGAGAATTATCCTGGCAGGATTGCCAAATGTTAGAAGTAAAAATGATTACTTACGTTTTAAAAAAATTGTCGATTTGCTTAGCAAGCAATTCGACAATTCACAATCTTTACATGATTACAATCGTAGAGCAAGACTAGAACTAACTGGATAGAGCAGGTTTGGCCCTACTTATAGCTGCGGAAGTGTGTGACATCTATGTTATAAATAATAAATTAGTTGAAATTTTACTAAAATAGATGAATTTGATGACAAATAATTGAACTTTTAACCAAAAAGATGCAATTAAAACCAAAAATATTAATTTTCTATAAAAAACAAGACGTTAAAAAAAAGTAATTGAATTTTAAAACGAAAAATATCAAATTCTAATTAAAAATTACCATTTTTCCACCAAAAGCGGGATAGTTCAATTGTTAGTTAAAGACTTTAATTGTACTATCTATTAAACAATTTTCAAAAGACTTATTGAACACTTAATGAAAAATATAAATTTTTAACTGCAAAGATTAATTTCCTACGAAAAAATATGATTTGAAAAAAATTAAATTTTCAACCAAAAAAGATTAGTTTTCTTAAAAAATATTACTTTTCTATGAAAAATGCTATACTCGAATTTTCTCTTACTTAGAAGTTTATTTTTCTACCAAAAATGACGAATTGGTAACAAAACTCTGAATTTTCAACTTCTGTATCAAAAAGATGAATTTTTTACCAAATAGTTCAATATTTAACAAAAAGTAATCAAATATAAGCCAAAAAGGTTTTCTTTTTTCTGTTTTCTTTGTTCGTTCTAGAACTTCGAGCTCCACAAGAAAAGACGAATATCTCGTTTCGCGCTCGTTAATGTGTTTAACTCACGCTACGTTCTCATTATTTGTATATCCCTTACAGTTATACACAGACTCTTTAAAATTAAATATCCAAGCATCTACAACTGTAATTCGGTGGTTGAGAAATCTCTTTTATGTACGAAATGTACCAATGACTGACCACACTAAGTTGTAGTCAAATTTCCTTCCAATACAAATATTCTTGTGATCATTTAACATGTATTTTACTATTTATGATAGCTCAAATTCTTGTTTTCTATTTTATCAGTTGAAGCAGCACCTGTAAAGGAAATTCGCAAAAGTCAAAATATGGATTCAGTCGGCAAAGGTGGAACAAGTGGCGTAAGTCAAGCCACATTCTTTAATTAACCTATATTTTCGGTACAACACAAATTCTCTCCAAAACCGGAATTAACCGTTTTCCTAATCGCTGATACATCTGTTACAGTTACATTCAACCCATCCTGCCGTATCAGTGAAAATTAATGGCCTGACTGCTAATCTCAATAATGGGATAATAAATATCTCTTTTGATAGTCGCGCAACTGTGTCTGCTTTATATGTAAATGGCAAAAACCGAATAGATAATGTAGATTCGGGTGCAACTTTTTATCTTGATTGGCATAACGGTACTTATAACAAATTTTCTCCCAATTCGCTTAAATTGATCAGTGAATCAGATGAACATGCCCACATAATGTATCTACAAGACAATCCCGTATTTTTGAAGCTTGAATATCATTTCATAATCAAACAGGGATTAAGTGGTATTTATACCTACGTGAAGAGCACAAATAACAAAGATCATGTTCTAACATTTGATGAGCTGCGTGTCATTTATCGATTTAATCCCAAAGCAACACACCAAGTCACTAATAGCGTACAGCAGGGGATCTTACCAGATTCAAGTGTGTTGACCAATGACAAACTAATTCAAGATACAACATGGAAACTTAAAGATGGTACTATCTATACCAAGTACGATTATGCTGGTTATATAAGGAATTCACCATATCTGGGAGTATTTGGGGATGGGTATGGTGCTTGGCTGATATCCGCTAGCCATGAATACCACTCCGGTGGTCCCCTAAAACAAGACCTACTGGTTCATCACGATGCTCTAATAGCAAACTATATGACAGGATCCCACTTTGGAACACCACCACTGACAGCACCTGTAGGATGGTCAAAAATGTATGGCCCCTGGCTACTTTACTTCAATGAGGGAACGGATGACAAAATGAAGGCAGATACAATTCGTCAAGTTAAAGTGGAACAGGGTTGCTGGCCTTATAAGTGGATGAATGAATCAGATTATCCACTTAAACGAGGTGCACTAACAGGTCGGATCACTGGAGCTCTTAGAAGCATGGTTGTACTTTCATCTTCCTTGAAAGAAGAGTTTGACCTACAGACTCTTGGATATTCGTATTCAACTGAAACAAAAGAAAATGGTAACTTTCATCTAGAAAATATCAGGCCTGGAACATATAAGTTAACTGCATATCCCATAGTAGGTTATGGAATCGGTTTCCAGACAGAAAAACAAATAATTATAATTGAAGGAGAAAACAGAGTCATCTTGCATTTAGCAGTTCCCACAAAAGTAAAGTGGGCCATTGGCGAAACAAATAGACGGTCAGACTCCTATCGTTATAGTGATAAGGAAAGGAATTATATTTGGCATACGTTACCACCAGCAAATCTAGAATTCCGTATTGGAAAAAGCAATATCCATACTGACTGGTATCACGCACAAACTAAGCCTGGAACTTGGAATATAAGGTATCAGGATACTGTAGATGGGAAAAATAGAATTTTACGAATCGGGATAGCAGCGGTAAGCAAAGTTAATCCCACCGATCCGGGGATTCCTATTTTAGCTGTGAGTGTAAACGGTCATCTAATGCAAAAATTTCAATATGAAAATGATAAATCTATTTATCGGAGTGCACCACAAAGCGGAAATTTTCATGTTGAAAATATAAAAATACTGAGCAATCTCGTAATCACTGGAGATAATGTTATAAGTTTAACTGTTTCTCATGGACTCTTTATGTACGATAGCATTAATCTCTCCAATAAATAATAGTGTGGGAAAGGCAAATGGAAGTCTCAATTATATTCTTATTATGCAAAGGACTCAAGGAAGTTATATAGAAATGTTTGGTATTCAGACTTGAGTAAAAAATATTCATATCTCGTAATGAGACACAACTACAACGTATCTTTTTATACTTTTTTATGACCTCAATTCAGCGCCATATTATGCTTCCGGAACCCTATTCTTGTTATATCGTTCGATACGAGACTGTCTCTATATTAAATCGAAAAATCTCAGTTTTTGTCATGTTAGTATCAGTTGGTGGGTCTCCAGTTTCGGTTTTGTCTTATATGGTTTTGAGATCGTAGAGCCAATATATCGCTCGTATATTCTCGTTGTTCTGAGATCAGCCAGCCAGATGGTGGTTTCCTATGTAACAACAGTAAATGGGCAACGGCGACAAATTTCAACTACCGGAGTACGAAAAATCTGTCCCTGTATTTTAATAAAGTTCTGAAATTTCGATTTAAGGAAATATATTTTCACCGTTTATATTTTATCTAGTATTATTTTTTAACCACAGATGAAAATGTTCATTGAGTTTCCTTTATAACTCTATTGTTTTCAATGTACACTCGAACTCCAAAGATACGAGAGTTTAGGGAATCGTGAACTCCAAGGTTCCACCGTGAGGGAAAGAAGTGTACTACATCATTTCTTTTTTTCCCTGTTTCTATATTAGAAAGAAATTAGTGCAAAATGTCGTTCTTTTGAACTATAAGAACTTCAAGCATATATTCTTTTTGATTTTCAAGCTTAAAAACATGTACAATTTCCACATGTCTCTTGAGCCAACTTAAATTTGTCCAAAAATGTTTTAAAAAACTGTTACAATTACAAAAACGGAAGGACAATACAGAACTGGATAATCAACATCATAGGAATTTTCGAAATAACCAAAAAGAATCCTGTAAAATCGCAATCATCATTAAATTATGAAGCAAGTATCCAATTCCGAGGTAACATATTGCTTAATAATTTAGGCCAAAATAGTTTTATTATAAAAATTTATCCACGAACGAGAAAGTGGATGTTGATATTGACAAGCCAAAAGTGACACTGATCTAAAATTCGAACCTGGTTTAAGTTTTTAAAAACGCAAAAACTTCTTTCCGACATATAGTTATGATGAATGATAATAATAAAAAATTGTCATAAAAAAGTTTAATTTTTCCATATAAAATTAAAGTGGAAGATCGTGATCACAATGACAAATATGTTGTTCATAAAAGTCTTCAAAAATAAAAAAATATATATGATTTCTTTTTTTATTAAATGATAATAATTTTAAAAATATCGATAAACTTAAATCTTATTGAAAATGGTGAATGACAGATCAACTATATTTAAAAAAAATCCTTTTACCACAATAGGTAATTGATTCTCTATGAATTCAAAAAAACCATTTCTTTATCAAAATGGTGGTTAGCTTTCATATTATTTATGTCTTTAAGAAATTCTAAAATTAGTACGTATCTTTTAAACCAACTCAAATTTATCTAAAAAATTGTGAAAAACTTTCAAAATTACAAAGTTGCACTTCTACATTTCCAAAAATCTTCCACATTTTCCGAATTCTTTTTACATCGCTTTGAATTTTCTTTAACAATTGATTAACCAAAATAAAAAATTATTTTGAACTTTGATAGGAATTTAAAGAAAATATTTGTATTCACTTGCAACCTTTCAAAATTCTTTATGATGTTTTTCTGAAATGTTCAAAAATGTGCGTATTACATTCAAAATTTTGTTTAAGTCGCTTAAAATAATAAATAATATTATAATATTTTTTAAGTGTCGAAACATTCTAAATATCTTTTAAAATAATTTGGATTTTTCTTAAGATTTAAGAAGATTTTGTTGAACTATTGAGGAAATCACCTCGATTACCAATAAGTTTTTACATTCTCATAATTTACGATTGAACCAGACTTTTTCAGCGGAATGAGACCATCTGAATCCCAAAATCAAGTTTTGGCGATGGCGTCTGTTTCTCTGTTTGTCCATCCGGTCGTCCTTCCGCAAACACGATAACTCTCGTAAAACTAATCGGATCAAATCGAAATTTTGTACATTTTGTTTCCGTTTTGTTTGCGTTTTATGATTTTCTTAAGGAATCGAAAATTCAAATCTTGATCGCACAAGAAATAATCAAAAATTCAATTCTGTGATCCATCTAAGCAAGATACTAAAAAAGATAAAAAAAAAAAAAAATACGGTTTGTAAATATATCTACTTTGCTAATAATCACTTCTTGATGGAACGTATAGTTTTTGTTTCATTCGTGAAAAATAACGTAGGAAATAAAAAAATTAACTTATAAGAAACAACACACGTTAAGACAAAAATTATGTAACAAAAATTGTACACCTGAAACATACCTACAAAGTTTCTGTAAATAAATTTTTGATAGAAGTGTATTTTTGGTTCTATCCATATGAATGTCATTAAAAATAAAAATGAAAAATTCGTTAAAAAGGACAAAAGGTGCGAAAACAAATTGATAGATTAGAGTGGTTTATTCAATGCAGAGATAGGACTCGCCATATTGTTTTTATTTATCAAAAACCCGTGTAGAAATTTCCTGGTTGGCCCTACTACAACAAGGTTTCTGGTCGGATCATTCATACTCGTAATGGCTCAAAATTGGCTAGTCAAACTATAAAATTATTAGCTGAAGAATTTGAAATTCATTTATCCACAATATCTATATGAATTTTGTATTGCTTATAATAGTGCCCATGATTCTTCTTAAAATACTACCCCCCGTTTTTTAAATTTTGGAAGGAACCCTAAATTTATACATTCTTTACGTCGATCTGAAGAAATTGATTATGAAATAGATTCACAACATCCTGGACTCTGAAAGAAAGGATGAAAAGAATTCAAGTTCCCAATGTATTAAAGTTGTTATTAATCCGAAAGATGAGTAGAACAGTCGCGTTCGAAGATTTAAGTAATTTTCGAGAAGTGTCAAACTCTCGAAAGATGCTACCACAAATTTGAAGCATAGTATAAGAAGCATGTTCCCTTATCAGCATCATCAAACAAGATAAATGCATGTAATACTCCGTCGTGTGGTAAATCGTGTTCATTTATCTCGGGCTTTCGTCCGCAAAAATGGAAAATTTGTAAAAATTAATTCGGAGATGTTATAAAATAGTACCCGGTAACAACGAGTTGATTAAGATGCATAGATTGGCATTAAGAAAAACGGACATTTCAATGGCTTTAAAATCATACAAACTGCGTTTTAGTCCGAAAAATAATTAAATCGCATTAGCTGGCATTGATTCTATTCAATATCATTCAGTCTCATTCAGTGGAATTAAATGGCATAAACTCGTTGGATTTACAATAAAACACTGTAATGCCTTGAAGTTTATGCGCATTGAAAATGATTTAAATGAAACGAGTTTTATATACTAAAGCGCATTTAATGGCATTTCGGGCAAAAATGCAATTCGTACGCATTTACAGACATGTCCTTTGGATAACGCAGGCCTCTGCTGTATCGATGCTATCGGTAGCCTTAGAAATTATTTATGAAATAGGCTTTTTAATTGTCTACAAACAAGGTTAGTTTCGGGACATTATTCACTTTGTTTTTTTGCCTGTTCCAAGTTTTCGGTCAAAAATAATATGTAGTTTGTGAGTAAAGCTGGAGAGAATTGTAACACACATAACCTTACAAATAGCAAAACATTAACCAAACTTAGCAAAATTAAATTTCTTTAAATTATTCCTCAAACGAAGAGCTCAGAGACGTCCGTTAATATGTTCGCTATCATTAGCCACATGTTTAAGAGAAAGTCTTCATTATTGTAGGAAAAAAGCCGGGGGAACCTAACACTGGTAAAATCGATCATTCTCTGAGTATCACATGCCCTTAAAGTATTTCCTGGTTTAGACATGGCTATCCAGGTCCAGCCAATACGATTTGATGAAATGAAAGGAACATAAATACACAATTAAACCTTCTTCTCATAGATAAATTATGTTTCTTGAGCAAAATCCCCAGAATGTTCATTTCTTTAGACTCCGCAAGCTGAACTTCACATACTTCTGTTGTTGTCACTCATCCCTCTCGACTGAAGTTCGAATTTTATTTGTCAAAAATGTTAGTTTTCAAAAGGGACTAATATCTATTGAGTTTTATCTACAATTCATAAATCGTCGTTGCCAACTTTCCTTCAAAATAACCTCATTAAGTTACAAGATCCCTCAGCAAGCTCAAGACATTCATTTTCAAAACCACTCGAAGAATATCAGAAGAGGCCACAAATAAAACAAATCCCTTCCTTATTCAATATCAAAATTTCTTCTCTCAAAATTGAAGATAAAGAAATTAGACCGTAAATCCGAAAATCCGCCAAATGAATAAAAGAGAATTTACGTCCCTTCTGTTAGAATTGTCACGACCCCATTCACACTTTTTTTTCTGCCCAAAACAGCGAACCAAGACTTTCTGTTTTAATGTTCCCCGTATTAATAGATTATTGCTCTTGTATTTTAACTCTATTTAATGGATATTTAGTAGCCAGCTTATTTAATTCTTATTACTGGATAAACGCTATGATGATTTACCAACTTTTAGACCGTATATACTTCAATCTTTCGTATTAATTCAGAAGATTACTAATATTGAATTAGAGAACACCAACTTTAGATAACATGGACTATGGTTCTATTTCAAACCAATACATTTTATTAATAATATTACAGATAAATATTTCAAACAGATTATCACTTCAAAAAATTAATTAAATTGAATCTTAGAAATAGCTAATTGCTTTAAATAATTTATCATTAATGTAATATTAAAAGCTTATTTTTTGTGATTTTTGATTATTTTTATTTATTTTATTCATTTTCGAAAATTAACTATTAAGTTGAAAATGCCGCTTTATTGGTTGAAACCCCAATTTTTTTGTTTGAAATGTGATTTTTTTAAATTGAAAACTAATCTGTTTTTTTGTTGAGAGTTTATTATTTTTTATTCAAATGTCTACTAATATATTTTTACATTATAATCAGAGAAGGTATTAAATTTGTGAAAAATTTGACCCCCGCCCCCAGTTTTTGTCAAATGTAACTGTTTTGAGACCCCCTGAATCTGAAAAACAGGCCTTCAGTATATACTTTTAGCGGACTTGAGTGTTGGTAGCGGTAAGAGAAAGTGTGTACTGAGAGGTGTCGAGAAGTTTTTGCGGATTTTGTGTGGAAGCTGTGAGTAGAGTGTAAGGTTAAGAGAATAAAAGGTGAGTAGGGTTGTGAGGGGATTAAAAATTAATTTGCATTTTAGTTGTGGGTTGGAATTTGGCTAATGAGGGAAAGTGAGGTTAGGTTGGCAAGGGAGCAAGGTATTTTTGTGGTCAGGAGTTTGGTTCTTTATTATGGGCAAGGGTGGTTCTAGTAGTGCTGAGGGATGTTAGGGAAAAAGAAAGAGTTTCTGCAGGGGCTGTAAGGGAAAAATAGTGCAAAGAAAAGAAAAATTTGGGGCGGTAAGCGAGAACGGCCTTGAGAGACATCTGTTGGCTGCAGTAGGTACTTAAGTGGACAGCGAGGGTACTGGCAGTGCATGTGAAAGCGCTGCTACAGAGCATAGGGTGGATTAAAGGAAAAAGAGGGAAAGTTAGGATGAAGGGGAGTAAGGAGAATGAAGTGGCGGTTGTGGAATTGGAGATCTGGGAAGAAAAATTGAGAGTATTGCGTAACAAAAATAAGATTAAGGACAAGAAGGTTTTCATCGATCAAGACTTGACGAGGAAGGAAACAGATGTAAAAATAATGCTAAACCACAGGCCTAGGAAGGAGAGGAGGGAAGGGAGAGCGGAAAAGGTAGGATACGGTAGGTTACGGATGGATTAGAGAAAGAAGTCCATGGACAGGGAGAGGGACAGGGCTTGCAAATGAGGGCAGTAAAGATAAGAGAGGTAAGATACAAATTTGTGACTGTGCACAAAAAGGATGGCATGGAAAGGGTTAAAGAAAAGGTGGAAGATGTCCTAGGAGAGAGAGATGAGGGTCTAGTAATACTCGGGGGGTGGGAGGGCTTTAATGCGAGA
>JAAAKG020139158.1:0-12439 GCA_010014905.2 Druon quercuslanigerum
GTTGTCGTATTGATTCCGTCACAGACTGTAACCGCCTATCTCACGGTAGTGAGACGTGGTTATGGCTGAAATTTTACAGCGATTTCGCTGGGATCGGGTGCAAATTTTCAGATAAGCACCCGATCGCGGCGAAATCCTGCGGTTGTCCTTATGACAAATGGTTTAATTATATATATATAGAAAGAGAGAGATAGAGAAATAGAAGGGACGGCCGGCTACTATAACATGAGATCACATTAACTTCCATATAGTGTTTAAATCATATGCAGAATTGCTACTTCACTTAAACATGATTTCGACTCGCAATATAAACTAATTGCATAAGGGTGGTATTCGGGCGTATAATCTAAACAATATATAACACAAACAATCAAATAGCCTCGGAAAGAACTAACACTTTAATTGTCAAAAGGAATTCATACGTAAAATTTAAACGTCAAGTTTCAGGCGACGAATGGAGATGGGAGTTTGGAATTCTAGGGGGGGGGGGGTTTGAATAATCTCAATTTAATAGAATTACGAGAAACTATGCACGTAAGGAAACCGATAAGTAAAAAGTAAATCAGAGCCAAAGAAAAGAAGAAAATACAAAATGACTTTGAAAGAAGCAAGAAACTACTTTATATAGCAATGAAGGGAATTAAAAGTACAGAATTTGTCAACAAGAAAAATAGCAAAAGGGAAATGCAATATGTGGCAGACGGAGTTAGAGACGCTTTCAGAGACCATTTCAGGGGACAATCCGGAAATGAAGCTCTAGGACACCAAAACTGCGATGTAAAACACGATGCGTTAGAAAACTCAATCGAGAAAGTCTGTGTTACTGAGGTCAGGGATATAATAAAGAACTTGAAAAACGGTAAGGCTTCCGGGGTAAACAATAATAACGATAAAATGCTTAAACAGTACATACCACAGAGACTCTGCGAATTGATAAATTTATGTAACGAGATGGGATAAGTCCCAGATTATTGGAAAGACGATACTATCGTACCAATATACAAAACAAAGCGAGATACACGGTAAATGGTAAATTGAGTGAATAGTTTGATATTACGCAAGGCGTAAGACAGGGATGAGTTATATCTTAATGGCTATTTATTTTATTTATGCACAAGTGTTTAAGAATACCTCTTTTTGACGAAGGAGGTGTGGATATCAAAACAGTAAGGGTACGTGGTTTAGCGTTCGCAGATGATAAGGTTGTTATGGCAGACTCTATCAAAGATTTGAAAAGAATGTTGAATAAATTAAATGCAAGCATGACGAGAATAATACTCAAAATTAATTAAACAAGTTGATAAATTCGTATACCGTGGTAGCTTGTTTACTAGGGACGGGAAGATAAATAAGAAGTTAGATAAAAGCATAACTGATGGTAGGAAGGTTATTGGTAGAGAAGGTTTCCTTATCAGAAGTAAAAATATATCAAATAAGGCTAAAGTGGCAATACATAATGCCATATTTGTACCAACTGTACTATACGGCAGCGAGACATGGACCTATCAAGAAAAATATAAGAGCACAAAGAAACGAGATAATCCTTAAAGAATGTGGTGCGAGAGAGGCGCTAGTTGACATATGCAAAAGAAGTCGATTAAGATCATTCTGGCATGCTGAGAGAATAAAGGATGAACGAATAACGAAACAAGTGTAACAAGGTCAAGTAAATGGCAGCTTACCCAAAGGCAGACCACGGAAAGGATGATTAGAATGTGTGAATAAGAACCTTGTTAGAAGGTACATGAGAAGCCACAGAAACACGAGAGCCTGCATGAAAAATTGCATGGACGTTAAAGGAGCCAGGACCGAAACGTATGGCGAAAAATAGTTATTAAGACGAGTGTCAGTAACATCAATGAGTCCTGAAACAAAAGACGTTGGATACTAATGAACCCGAGTTGTGAACCTCACATGCCGACTTTGTGAGGATCTTCAATTGTGGGGATTGCTAGACAGATTGATCAGCAGCCTAGGTCGGAGCAGTGTTGCGGAACGACCGTGTTATTTAAATAAATTACACGAGAATTCTAGATCAATCTAAAAATTTCATAACCCCTTCCTCACGTTACATACTTCCCCACGGAGTAAGTCACGTCTACCCCGAAAAGGAAACGGCTTAATAGTGTAATAATAAAAAAAAACATGTTTGGTTATGACATTGCCAAGATATTCAAGTTCGGGTTTAGGATTTTTTTTTTGAACATCTTATTTTACTCAACGAAAAAGTTATATGTTCTTTATTTTTCAAATTAATTTAAAAAAACGGTATTTTTCAAACAATCAAATAAAATTTGTTCAACTTTAACTCTTGGTTCCTTCGTCTGTCTTTTTCCAGATAGAGCATTTTTAGTCTTCTAATCAAAGCCATGTGATGAGTGGGTCACGTGACAATATTTCTACCTTACCGAAACTATTTTTATTTCCTAACTAATTTCCACACAACGCATTCTATTGAGTTAAAAATTTTGGATGATGAATTAGTGGCCCTGAGAAAGTTGACTCTGGCCCTAAATTTTTAAAATAATGAAAAAAGTTTCTTTTGTGAATAATATTTTTTCTTGTTTTTCTTAATTATTAGAATTTAGGACCAGACTTACCTATCTTAGTGCTTCTTATTAATTATCCCAAAAATAATCAAATCAATCTAGTGCTTCCCATGCAAATAAGTTAGGAAATACGAAGTGTGTCGGTAATTTTGTCACGTGACGCACTTGTCACATGGCCTTGACGCAAAAAAATGTTGTTTTTTTTTTGTTAGAAAAATCAATTTTAATTCGTTTTCTACTTAAAATCGTGCTTATAAAAACATTTTTAAAGATATTTTAATAAAACTTTTGGGAAATGTAGTTCGAAATTCAGTTCAAAAAATAGCGCAAAAGGAATTGAAAAATTTAAAAAAAAAAATGGTAATTTTTTTCTGATTTGTGGCGCTAATCGAAGTTTTGAGCAACAAAAACCTCTCAGCTAGAAAGTTGCTAAAAACAGTCTAAAGAAATTTTCTGCAAAATTGACTAACAAAGTAACTAACAAACTTGTCCTTCTATTTCTGACACTAAAAGAGAATGTTTCAAATCAAGTTTAAAAAATTGGTCGTTGTCCAATAATTTAATTATTTTATTTTTGAACTCGTTTTTACGAAAATCTATGCATCCTATCAAAGTTGATTAATACTGAATTTTCAGTTTTTTTGTTGAAAAAATTTTTGTTGTAGCTTATGTCGTTAATGGGAAATGATTTTTTTTTTACTTTAAATTTAGATTTTTTTCATCTTTTTTATTGCCACGAATAACCGTATGAAGAATTTGGAAATCATTACTTTTAAATGCTAGAAACTCGGAGTTTTCCGTTCCACCTAAAACGGGTACAGCAGCTAAAGGAAACTTCACAAGCTTAAGTTTTTAAAATTTCTCGCACAAATTATTTTTGTAAAAATAGATATAAAAACTAATTGCGTATACTTAATATTTTGCAAAAAATGAGAAAACTTATTGAAATTTTTTGAAAGTTATCGTCCTAACAAACTAAAACTCTGCAGACGAACAGACAGACACATTCGTAAAAACCTGTTTTCATATATTTGCATTTTTCTACCCAAATATCCAAGTTTTAGAACAAAATACTGATTTTTCTCTTATAAAAGAGTCAACTTTCCATCCCAAGAATATGAGGTTTTACCTCATGTGTTTTTTCACTTATTACAGCCATAATATCAAGTTACTTCGATGAATGTTTTTCGTTTTAATTCGCTTTTTTCTTTAGCTGCGCCAACGTATTCTCCCCATTATGATTAGCTCTAAGTTATCGTCTTTTTTTAAATATTTCAGTTAGTTAATAACTATATTTTTGTTTTACAATCAGCGATAAAAGAAGACGATATTCCTGAGGGTACTATTCTTTTCCGCAAACCAGAATATTATGGTGAACAAGGATTGGAATATGCAGTACGCCAAGGGGATACATTTGTTAAAATAAATCGTAAGTTATACTTTAAATAAGTAAAAAAAATCCATAACAAATATCAGGAAATTCGCATTGAAACGTTCTCAGCTTCTCAAGCTACTTCTCTGCGATTTTACCCATGTGGTATGTTATAGAAAAGTTTTTGCTCGACGTAAAGTGAAAACATAATTTTTTAAATAATAATTTTTTTACATCTTACAAAATTTGCAAATCTGTTCTAAGTTAATGATTGATTTTAATCTTCAAATTGATTAACATATACATTTTTCTTATATTTCCAGTGTGTCTGTCTCTCTTTCCTTGCAAAACCTCACTCAAAGTAGATGATTTTCTAGTACATGATAAGAAGCCATTTGCATGGTGTAGTCCTGGAGGCCTTCGAAAGTTTCTTTTCAATGACCAACCTGCACATGCATCTACATCTGCAACTACAAGTGCACATGCATCTACATCTGCAACTAAAAGTGCATATATTTAAGAACCCTTCACTCGTTTTTCTTCCTTTTTATCTCGAAGAACTTTGTCTGCCCGCTGTAATTTAATTTGCTATGTACCTGGGTACTCGTGGGTTCACCTTTTGGTTTCTCTGGGAGAGGGCAAACAGAGCTATTGAACAACTCACGGCTACCCATGCATTTTCCGTGAGCTAAGCTTACCCTTATCGATGCCAATTTGTTTTCAAATTTCCTAATTTTCTGTATTTGCATCGTCTTTTTCAGTTATTTTAAATTCTTTCAATATTTTCTTCCTTAAATTCAATAAATTAAATAAGTATGTGCAATAGGGCGGGTTTGACTCAACAATTAAACTTATATTTTGATTCGTGAATAGTCTGCGGTTTTTATATTAATTATATATGTAAATTAAGAGTTTATATTTAGCATACATGTAGGTTATTAGCCAAAATAAATATAATTATTATTATTCTAATAGCATGATAATAATTGTGACTCTTTTCATGAAAATAAGTTCTATATTACATCAATTTAACTGTTTTTTATTACGAATTATAATCTTACCAGGGCTGGCGGAACAGTTTCAGTTTATGTGGGAATGAATTTGATAACCCCCAACCTTCTCTTAATAAAAGTTGCTTAATAATTTTTAGTAAGTGGTTCCGTTTATGCCGTACGCCGAACAAAAACGCGTCCGCGTAGATACTCCGCCAAAAGAATTACAGAAACCGTGTACGTAGAGAGGGTGACACAGGGCGATTGTTTCCGAAATATACTTTGAAAAGTTGACTATAGTTAAACAATTAAATCAAAAGTCACAATTATACAATTAAATGTTAAATAATTTCAAACATTGGGAACTCCCCGCCCGCCTGAGTTTACGATTGGGACTACTCCATACACCAAAAACCGCTTCCGTCGGCCCTGAATCTTATATATATTACTTTACAATTATTATTAGAAAAGATGTGATTGTTGCGTCGTCCTAAAAAATCCTCAGAATGTAGTAAGAGTCACTTAAAGATATCCCCTCCATCGATTTGGGAACCAATGAGGTACAACAATAAAGGCTGCATATTTCAGCCACAAATACGCTCGGACTGCGACCTCACACTGGGAACCATGGATATTTGGCCTAAATGTTTCTTTCGCTTTACTGTATTTAATTTAATAAATATTATTTTCTGTACTTGTGGAGCAATTCGATTTAACACAATTTTGTCTGTCCAAATTTTAAGTAGCTTTCACTTTCGATTTCATGTATAATAACACTTTAAGGCAGAATTTATTCACGTTTAAACAGTATAAGAATCGGTCCATACTCATTTATCTTCGCCCAATTTGATAAGTTAGCTGTGTCAGGTATTTAGCCGTCGACAGTCACCGTACTTGAAATTCATTCTCGATGTCTCTTGATTGGCCACTTCGGTTGTAGTGTTTGTTTGAATAAAAATGTATTAATAAATGCAAATAAATGTCATTGAATTCCATCCCTCTTAGTTTATGATCAGCGGTATTGTGTTAACCTCTTCTGACCGGCACATTGAACGCACCAATAAAATAATAATATTTTCATGAATCTATTATTTTTTTGTCCTAAAGACATAGAATGTAAAGGCATTTATTGTTTAGTGTCCATATTTTCGTAAATAAATGCGTGTTGCGCTAAGGACTGGTGTGCAATTAGGACAGGCAAAAATTAACTTTTAATTCGAGAAAGTGATTGATCCTCGTAGTATTTTATCTGGAGTAGCTACTGCTGCCGGTGGTTTAATAAAAAATAGGGCACGTCACAATTGCAAATTCAGAAGAGGTTAAACACACAAGAACAAAATTCATTTTTTTACAAAAATATGCATATCTACTCAGCACAATTTTCTGCTACGTCTTATACACCAAGTGTGTGAAAATTCATTTTCTGTCTCAGCTATGCAGCATACGAAAATAGCTCTCATGATAAATTCTTGCTTTTAAAAAGACCTACAAATTAGCCTGTAAATATTGCTTGAGAGAACACACAGTCGTTCTCTTAAGTACTCAAGAATAGAATATTCTGTTAAACCATAAAAAATTCTACTTATTATACGGAGAAGAAGGTATCTAGGTAGAAGGTAAGATATCTAGTAGCAAGTTGCGTTCACTACTCCTGTAGCCCCTTCGGCGTCGTCACCTCCAGTTACAAAAAAATTTGCGAGAAGCGACGTGTTTTTCTTTTTGTTTTTATTTAAGCGTATTATAATAAGTAACTTCCGTGACGTCACAGTGGATAATCTGCTGAAATTGTGGAAAATTTTCTCCTACAAAGCTATCTTTAAAGGAACGTAAGCTTTGTTTTTCTTCAGTGCCACCGCCATTTTATTTTTGTAAATATTACCAGGAAACGAGCTAAACGAACTAAAAATTGGCATGAAAGCCTAATTTAACGTTAGCTTAGTTTTACTAGAAAGCAATTTAACCCTACTAGCCATGAAAATGTTGGCCGTACTAGATGTTTGGTAACCTATACCACACGTCTGGTAATTGTAACTGAAGTCGTCGTCAAAATTCCGCGACCCTAATATTTGCAATCCTAGTTGATAATAATCAAAGGTTCCTTTCCTTTTAAATGAATGTTTTATGTTTTTATTGCACTACTGAAAATACGAAAAAAAAATCGTACACAAATGTTTTTCTTTAATGGCTTGTTGCGTAGAATCAGAAAACAAAATGTGAACATGTAATTAAATTTTTGACAGAATCGGCTTCTAGGAAATGTAAAACAGTAATTAAATGCGTGTTAGCATAATCAAATTTATTCTGACAACAAGCCTAAAAATATCAATTAACAGCGTATAAACATTTATTATTGTAACATACCTCTTTTACGTTTTTTGAAAAAACTATCAGGAATCCGAAACATTGCAAAATACAAAAATGGTGTAATTTCAGAACGCGTATTCTGAAAAATCTAGTTTTCTTAATTTTTACCTACAGTTACAAAGAAGAAATGTTCTCCGAATAATTTTTTCATTCTTGGATTTTCTTTTAAACACAGTAAAAAACCGCTAGCATGAAGGTGCATAAAAAACAAAAAATTATATTATTATGTTATCATAGGAGAAATTAAATTTTTTCTAAAGGCCTGAAAATGAGGCAAAAAATCTCGAAACTCTAAAAGTTATAAATTATTTTTGTTTAGCATAGGCAAACTTTGTTATGTGCAAAATGAACTCTCTAATAAAATTGACAAAACCAGATCGTTTGAAATTATTACAGGAAACAGAGAGTTCAGGAACTTGTCATTTTTAAGCAACTTGTTTCCCTAATTTTTTTGGATGTATTTATGTTAAAGAAGAAAGTTAGTCTATGCTGAAAATAAATGATTTATGATTTTTTGAGCTTTTAGATTTTTAAATTATCAGGGCTCCGCAAAAGGTTAAGTTATAGGTTGTAAACTCGAATAGAAAATAAATAAAATTAGACATATTATTTACTTTAGAAAGAAAAATTATATTTACGGTTTTTGCACAATTCTGCGGTTACAATTTTTGTAAATTCCATGTTGACGTCGCCAGGCCGCAAGATATTCTTTAATTGGGTTTGAAGTTTTTACACATTACACTTATTTTGAAGTGTAACGTTTGTAACGTTATTTATAACATTTACGCTGTCTTCATAAAAATAGAAAAACATTTTTTCTAAATATTTTATGGATTAAATGTTAGGAGTCTAAAAGGGGTAAGTCCTTTCTAAATCAGGGACAGATGCAAGGCATCCAGTAATAAATGGTCCAAGACTATTCACGGAAGATTCGCATTTTTTGCAAGAAATTGTCATTTTGATGCTGTCATTAGACTTAGTTATCGGGCAAAGACTTCGAAGTTCACAAAGCCTGTATATTTTAAAGTAATTTAGGAACACATCATGACTTTACGAAGAGTTTCAATCCTTTCACTTTCTCATTGTGCACGTCCGACAATTTTTGAATGCCTCTTTTAGTCTTTTTGCGAAAGACTTCAAGTAAACTTTTGTGTCTTGCAATTTTGTCGCGTGAAAAATGTTAAACATGATTTACGTTAAAGGGTGTCAATTTGATGTAGGAGAAGCCGATGTTAAAGGTGATTGCCTATTTAAATCACTGGCACTTTTCTTGAAGAAACAAGGTCATTATAGAGTTAGGCGGGACATGGTTTCTCAAGTCGCTGAAAATTAATCCAGTTACAGTGATGACGTCTTATATCACCTTAATCAGTGCAGTCGTAAAAAATATCCAATCCTGATGGCCCACTAAGGTGCTTATGCGTCTTAAACCACTAAGGTGTCATTGAATGTCGAACAGCTTCCGAACATTTAAACGTAAATGTTTTTGTTGTGCGCTTACTGGACAACGTTCAATATTTTGTAATCCCATTTCTCATTAGTAAAGACCGTCTGAATGTTCATTTACTGTTTACTGGAAGTAAAGATAATGCACATTTTCGATTGTTATAAAAAAAATGGTTAAAAAGATGCTCAAAGATCTTGTGCAACCGTGAATACTCACAACAACGTCGGCATTTCTTCAATGAACACTACAGCAGAAAGCAGTTTTCCACTTCAACAGAATGGTGCCAATGATTTTGAGGTTGAAACCCACAGTGCCAGAGATTTAACGACGAATTTCGCGAGCAGCATTCTTCTATTGCATTTTAATAGTGCAAATCATTTTCATGTTGAGCGCAATAGTGCTATCTATTCATCGGAGAATACTGTGGGCCGCAGTTTTCCAGTGCAGTGTAATAATTCACCGATTAAACGAATTTACCTGTAAGTGAAGTTCTATCGGAATTGTATGAAGAGCCTCTTCCGAAGAGATCACCAAGTAGTACCCCCACTTCATGTCGCTGCTGCCACAGGTTTAACTTCAGAAAATTAAGAAATTTTTCCTATCTATAGAATGCTTCTTCTCTGGTAGTCTGACGCATATTTCATTCTTTAAAGCATTGCCGCAAGTAAAGGGGGCTAAAAAAATCAGCCGAAGGGTTTAAAAAGAAGAGAAAAGGGGATGAGAGTGATCTCTTCGGAAGAGGCTCTTCATACAATTCCGATAGAACTTCACTTACAGGTAAGTTCGTTTAATTGGTGAATTGTATTTCGCGCCTCTTCCTCGAGATCACCAAGTAGATGTTTAAAGTAACGTTGCGGCAAGAGTTTTTCAGACAAGTTCTTCAATGAAACTTTTGCAAGCTTAAGATTGGATTTGGAAACAAATCTTGATCAATCCCTACATTCAAATCATAAAATTTGGTAAAAGTCCGCGAGTCTTTAGACTGGCCAGCGGCTGCCCTAATCGTATCTATATTGACACCACCACGCTTTGCTGCCGAAGATGATGCATGACGCGTGCTATGCGCGGAAAAGATGTCTGTATCAATTCCACTATCTTTCAAAACTCGTTTAACCCAACGACTTAGCGCCTGCTTACCCACTTAATTGTGAGGTTTCTTATAAGAGATGAACAGACCTCTATAACTTCCTCGAAGAAGTTTTGTCTTCTGAATATAAGCATCTAAGGCTGATGCCACGCAAATCCTTTCGTCGTAGATAATGTCTAGATTCTGTTACCGGTGACTAAAGCATGGAATGTCACAAGTTTTCAAGACAAGTTCTCTAAAGAAATTTCTAGATTTGCAGAAAATGTTGATAGATAATCAAGCACAACCTTTGGATCCCAAGTCGAATCATACTTGGGTGCAGGAGGACGAAGTTTCGATGTCCCTTTGCAGAAGCGTTTAACTCGTGAGTCCTGTGATATTTCGGAGCCCAAAATCAAGGCTAGAGCAGACCTAAAGGAATTAATGGATCCATAGGAGACTCCTCTTTCGAATTGAGTTGTTAGGAAGCTGAGAACCTCTGGTATATTAGCTTCGAATGGATCCAAACCCTTCTTAGTACAAAATTCGTACCATCTTCTTATGTGTCCTCCATACTGACGAAGTGTTGATTTCGAGATGGAGGACACCGCTATCTCGATCGCTTCTGCAGATATGCCTCCCTTCATAAACGCTTCCTTGATAATGACCCCGCTACCAGGGAAATCTGAGACCACAGAGGATGCGGATTTCTGTCGGAAGAGTGAAGAAGATGAATGTCAGGTTTAAAAATTATAGGATCAGAATCAAACATTTCCATGCAGAGAGGGTACCATGGCTGAGAAGGCCAGTCTGGTACAACAAGAATGCCTCGAAAACCCTCAACTTCTATTTTCCGCAAAACTTTTAAAATTAAAGCGTGAGGTGGAAATGCGTAAAAGAAAAATGCAGACCAGTCGATAGTAACGACATCTATACACATTGACCCCAAATCTCTTTTCCATGAAACATACCTGTCGCACTTAGCATTTGCTCTACTAGCAAATAATAAGCCGACATCAGGAAAACCAAAGGTGGTGCATATCACTTGAAAAGCAGAATTTGAAATTTCGTATTCCATTTCAGGTTTTAAACGCCGAGACTCAAAATCTGCTTGGATATTGTCCTTAGATCGAATATACGAGGCGTATAACCAAATTTGACGAGATTCACACCAATTCCGAATTTCTTTGGCTACATGACTCAACTTTTTACTTTGTGTTCCACCCATTTGATTAATATAAGTAATTGCAGTCATATTGTCTATTCTGAGATAAATGCAGCAGTCTTTAAACCCCTTAGCAAAACATTTTAGACCATAAAACGATGCGAGAATTTCCAAATAATTGATGTGATGTGCGCAATCTTTAGAATTCCAGAAGCCATGTACCTTTCTCTTTTTACAGCAGGCACCACAACCTGAACTTGAAGCATCGGAAAAAATTTCCAAAACAAATTATGAAATTGTTATAGGGTTTTTTAAAAACATAATCTTGGACTTCCGGCAATCCAAATTCTTTGTTATATTGTTATTTAATGTCATGAAAGAATCAAAAGAATGATTGCACTTTTCTAAAGCTCTGAGCTTTTCTCTCTCTAAACCCTTAACATGGGCCCAACCATATTTAGCTGCTGAACAACAATAACCCAGTGTTCTAATGAAGGATGCAAAATCGCGGATCTTACAGGATTGGAGTCTACTAGATTTCTCTATTGACGATAATGTCTTAACTTTTTTATCTTTTGGAAGTTCAATCAAAAACTTATCGGAATCGATTATCAAACAAAAAATTGGCAAATCCTAGATGGAATCAACTAACTTTTGTACTTACTGATAATAAAGCCCAATCTTCCTAGAAGCGAGATAGTTTCTTTAAGATTAACTAAGCAACCATCGTAAGTTCTTCCAATCAGCAAAAAATCATCTAAATAACTACCAAACAGTAGCCACATTTCCTCAAACATGACACAACTGGTTTCATGATTTTTGTGAAAACAAATGGAGCTACATTTAGTCCGAATGGAAGACAAACAAACTCGAAGAGCTGACCTAAGAAATAGAACCTTAAAAACTTAGTATCCTTGTCAGCAATGGGGACCATATAATAAGCATCTTGTAAGTCTAAGGTTACCATATAAGACCCATTGGAAATTAAATTCTTTGCCGTCCTAATATCTTCGAGTTTAAAATGATTCGTATCTATAAATGAATTTAGATACTTAAGGTTCAAAATTAACCTTGAAGAACCATTAGGTTTTGGAACTAGGAAAATTTGCGAAGTGAGCAGATCTTCCGTGAATTCGCATCTTCTAATTGTGTTCTTATCTAATAATTTATTGAAATGGAGAGTGATCTGCTCTATTTCTCTTACATTCCAAGAGGGCTCTCGAGGTAGAAAGTGTTGAACCACAGACCTACTAAAGGGTATTTCATATCCTTTAATCCATTTAAGAATTATCCGATCTGAAGTCAAATCTTTCCAGGCATGGGCAAAAAATTTTAACCGACCAGTCAAGATAGTTACATCTTCTAAAATTTCCCTTTGCGAGGAAATCTCCCTGCACTCGGCTGGGATTTCTGATATTTCGTGGAGCGATAATTCTGTTTCCGTTGCCCGCTCGACATCGATGTTCGTTGTTTGCTCGACGATG